>JANAVB010011394.1:3304859-3547359 GCA_029216955.1 Iris pallida
CTAGCTTCATGATCAGCTAAATATGTAATATTTGGGATGCCTTACTACTGTATATTTGGTGATCTTACATCTTGTAACATTTATTTACTTGCTTATGATTGAGACACTAGGCTTGTTATTGACCATAAGAGACTGATGGATTGTAGATAAACCCTCACATAACCCACAAGTTTTGATTGGGTCTCATTTGAGTTGCGAGACACGGCCTCAACAAGGACTTATAGCACGCTCACACGGGAATGGAGTCTTATCGCGTAGTTGTGACTCTGATTTTGGGCCGTAAGGCAAACACGACTTGATAGGTTAACGTTGATATTACAAGCACGGGATGGTCCAGAGACACAAAATAGGCCAAGGCGTCGGTCCTAAAACTGATCCTAAGGCAAGAGTAGAAAGACAATCATAAAGCGGACTATGTTGCACAAAAGTAAATCAAACGTGTTGGTTTTGTATGGGTGGGCGAGGAGCTCATTCCACCAGTACGGTTGAGTACTGACACCCACATAGTTTTTATGTGCAGGCACAAGTAGAAGCTCGTGGCACGGAGCTCGTTTGGATGCGTCGAGGCACGGAGTTCCTTGGCGATTCAAAGCGTGCGGCCGCATATATTCAAGACTTATACAGGACATAATGTATGGACGTCTCCTTCCGAAGCATCCGCTGGCTCAAGACTTGTATTGAGAGATGAGAGAGAGCTGAGTGACTTGTAATGTGAGATGAGTGAGCTTGAGAGACTTGTAATCTTGGCCTTGCGCCTATTGTAATCTTTGTTTCAATATCAATAAAAGAGTGTTTTGCAATGACTTGTGTTTTGTTCTAATTTCTGCTGCTATTCTTCAATGTCTCTGCATGGAACTTCTGTGCAACGACCCCGTCACAGCCGCTGAAATCGGCCGTTATGGAACCCGTCTTGCACGAGCGCAATCTAGGCTCGTGCGGCGTCACGCCTTAGCGAGGACGATCGCTCCTACGGGAGCGGAGCGTGACACTTACCACCAGTAAAATCGATATCTACGACGCCTTCGGTAGCTTGTATAGTAGACTTGAACGGAAGATGATTGGCTATCGCAAATGTATCGGACCCTCTATACCTCATGCGATGATTTATATCGACAAATCCAAATTATTTATCGATTCTCCAACCGATATTTGGTGTCGTATCGAACCACTCACATTTGAACATCACAATATGCATATCATATGGGACAGTATATTGTAAATCTACAATATCCCAAAGCACTCCATAATAGTCAAAGTTCGGCTCGTCATCATAGATGGTGCCTCTTATGCAAACACCGAAATCCTTGGTACTGATGCCGTCATTGATAAATTCGACATTTATAACATTCTGAGTTGCCTTAAACCTGAAGCCAATAACGACATAGCCTGGCCAAGTCTTTGCTTGCTTCTTCAGTCCCAATGCCAGATAACGAACACTCTCATTAGTGAGTGTTATTTCAGGCAATAAAACCTGTAAACAAATATTTATAATTTAAATATTTTAGATGCCTATATTTTAATGGTAGCCGCATAACATATTATCTCAGTTACTTACGTATTTGCGAAACCATGACGAAAATGTACAATCAACCTCTCTTTGAAGTCCCTCATCGGTAATATCGGGTGTCCTCATTTTGACTTCATCTCTAAATATACTGTTAGAGAGAATAAAAATATATAAATGTAGTCACTTACTTCATCAAATTAGAGATTATAGCGAGTGCAAGTGTACTGACTTACTTCTCCAAATCTCTCACTTCTTGTATGTCACAGTTTAACAAGACATATCGGTGAGCGGTATCATATTCGTCGTCAGTCAACCACCATTTTTTACTAGCACCAACAGGCTTGCCCCTTACATTGAATATACCTCCATCCTTAACGTCCTCGTCATTCCTTTGAGATCTATTTCTATTTGTCTTAACATGAGTATCGAAATAAATGGAGCAGAAGTTTGACACCTCTTCGATAAGATATGTTTCGCATATCGAAGCCTCTATATGAGCCTTGTTGCCAAATTTTTTCTTTAGATGGTGTAGGTATCTAGAGAGACAAATTATCTTGAGAATTAAGAATGAATTTTAAAACCCAATGAAATTCAACTTAAATTATATCGATTTTTATGTACCTTTCAAATGGGTACATCCATCGATAATGAACAGATGCACCGACACGGGCTTCGTATGCTAGATGAATCGGTAGATGCTCCATGCTGTCGAAGAAGCCAGAAGGAAATATTTTCTCCAACTTGCAAATTGTTAAGATAATATTCTTCTCAAGTTCAACCATGTGTTGTACAGTCAACTTAGTTGAACAAATATCCCTGAAGAATGTAGATAGTTCGGCCAACGGAACCCATATAGCAGAAGACAACAACTCTTTCAAAGCAATGAGCAGTAATCTTTCCATAAACACGTGGCAGTCGTGACTCGTCATTCCCGTTAGCTTGCGTTCATTGAGATCAACGCATCTAGACAAATTCGACACATAGCCATCGGGAAATCTTAAAGTAGATACCCACTTGCAGATTATTAATCTATCTTTCTTGCTCAATGTGTATTGTGCTATCGGTTTAGTTAATTGTTCACCAGCTCCCCTTTGTATCAAGTTCAGATAAGGACGCTTGCATATCTCGACAATGTCTTGTCTTGCTTTTAGATTGTCCTTCGTCTTTCTTTTAATATCCATAACGGTATTGAAGACATTATCGAACACATTCTTTTCGATATGCATAACATCAAGATTATGCCTTATAAGATTATCTTTCCAATAAGGTAAGTCCCAGAAGATACTCCGTTTGGTCCAGTTATGGCTTTGTCCGAACCCATCGACACGATTGTTCGATGGATCTTCCATTACAGTGGGAAAGTCCTTTACATCTTTCCAAATATCGTATTCCGATAATCTGGCAGGCCGATAAGAAAATTCTTGTTTTTCAGCTCTGAACGCGTCCTTGTTCTTTCTCCAAGGATGACTCATGGGCAGAAATTGACGATGACAATCAAAAAAAAAATTTCCTCCATGCTTAAGGCGGAATGCCTTACTATTTTCCATGCATATCGGACAAGACATGGTGCCGTGAGTACTCCATCCCGACAGCATACCGTATGCGGAAAAACTATTGATTGTCCACATCAGTGAAGCTCTCATCTGAAAGTTCTGTGTCTTAGAAATATAATAGGTCGCGACGCCAATCTCCCACAGCTATTTCAGCTCATCCACCAACGGCTGTAAATATATATCGATGTTCTTCGTCGGATTTTTGGGACCCGGTATGATAGCTGTCAAGAACATATAAGGAGTCTTCATACACATCCATTGTGGCAGATTGTAAGGGATAAGAATGACCGGCCAGCAGGAGTATTGAGATCCCGACTGCCCGAAAAGGGCGAAGCCATCAGAAGATAGCGCCAGACGTACATTTCTAGGCTCTGCAGCAAAATCTGGATGACACAAATCAAAATATTTCCACGCATCTCCATCCGAAGGATGTGACAATTCTCCATCGTCCTTTGTGCGTTCTTCATTGTGCCACGTCATGTGTTCTGCTGTATTCTGAGACATATACATCCTCTGCAAGCGCTTCGTGATCGACACGTAATGCATATACTTGTAAGGACGTCGTTTTCTAGTTGACTTTCCTTTTTCCCTTACTGGCTTGTAACGATCCGCATTACAGAAGCTGCAACTTTCTATATCCTCGTCCTCCTTGTAGTACAACATGCATCCGTTGCGACAACAATCTATCTTCTCGTACCCCAGTCCCAGTTGTCGAACCATCATCTTCGACTTGTAGAAGTTTTTTGGAAGCTCTTTTGATTCCTTCGGTAACACCTTCTTGATTAGTTGTATAATCCGATCATAGCAAGTTTGTGGCAAGTTAAAATCAGACTTTATGTTCAACAATCGCATCATCACTGACAGTACGAAATGAGGCTCACAACCAGGATATAAAAAAGTTTCTGCATCCTGAAACATATCATAGAACTCCTTCGTCTCAGGATTAGGATCATCCAGATCAAAATTAGGCCATGCCGCGTCGTACACCATATCTCGTGCAAGGTACTGCAGGTCTCCATAATCAACAGAGCATTTGTCGTCTTCGACGACCAAATTCGTTGCAGCATTATCATCAAAAACATAAGTATCAGCATTCGCAACCTGTCTTTCCACATATAGTTCACCTTGCGATGACCACAGGCCGTAATCACGTACGAAACCCTTACGGGTCAAATGATCTCTTACACTCACCACTTCTTCGTAACGTCTATTGCGACAATTACGACATGGACACTTGATTTTGTTACCGTCCATGTACTGAGCTTTGCTCATGGCATACTTAAGAAACACTTCCACGCCTGCCTAAAAATCGTCACTCACACCTATTCTGCTCTCGTGTTGTCGTTTGTACATCCATGTACGATCAACGAAATAACGATCCATCACAGATTGGATGTGAAAATCTGTATCGTAAGACAAATTAAATAAAATTAGTATATAATCATGTAACTGGTGGATCCGCTGGTATATAGGCCGATAGTTCGATACCGATACCGATAGTGCAAAACCGATACCGATAGTGCGATACCGATAGTGCGATACCGATAGTTCGATACCGATAGTCCGCTAGCGATACCGATAGTTCTATACTGATACCGATAGTCCGATAGTTCGATATCGATACCGATAGTTCGATACCGATACCGATAGTCCGATACCGATAGTTCGATACCAGAACCGATAGTGCGATACCGATAGTGTGATACCGATACCGATAGTACGATACCGATACCGATACCGATAGTTCGATACCGATACCGATACCTATAGTCCGATAGTTCGATACCGATACCGATAGTTCGATACCGATACCGATAGTTTGATACCGATACCGATAGTCCAATACCGATAGTTCGATACCGATACCGATAGTTAAAACTAAAGTACCAACTATCACTTCAATAAAGATTAACTATCACCGCTCAGAGCTAGACATATCCTGTAACTTTGCGATCTAGATTAAATGAATAACCAATGAATTAGGAACTTAAAGAATTTTTTTGCGTATCTTGGACCAAATGAGCAAATATTATAAAAAATGTGGCACCTCAAAATTACAAAGAAACCTATACTATAGTGAATGATTAGGAATGCAAGGGCAATAGCACTAGGCAGTGAAGCATATACATGATATGCAGGATATGCGAAATTGATGTGCATTGTGGGTGAATGAATGTGTTACAGAAAATGAGGCATGATGTATGCCTACAAACTCGAGCAACTACTCTATTCCCATAACTGATATTAAGGTCTGAACCATATTACTCAAGAACTGAACCTTAAGTGCAATATCTTACCGATACAACATGGTTGGGCTAAAACAGTAAACTAACCAAGCCTCTCTCATATGGTTGCTACTGACCACAAGGATTTAGGGATTTCTACAATGCAATAACTAAAAATTAGCTTATACACATGTGGACAGGACAAACTACATGAAGAATGGACTGCTCTTCCCATTTGGGGAATGTAGAATGAGCTAAGCATGGGCTGATACATACTTCATATGAACTAAAACACATATCCAATAAAGGATTGGATGTAGATGTCCGAAACAAGTACTTGTTTGACAGGGACTGAGCTTATACATGAATAGGCATGACAAAATGTATATGAACAGGAAATGAGAAGGGAAGACATGGTAATGCAGTAAAGGGGGTGTGTGTTGTACAGAAAGGAACATTGCAGGGGCTGCCATGTCTTGACATGGTCTTGGCTCAACGCCATGAACCTAGGATCAAAGGTCAATCACCTACCCTAGCTGTAGGATCAATATGAAATGAATTGATCAAGTATCCATCGAGAATAGAGCTAGGGACAGCAGGGCAGTGCAATGAACCATGCACAGACACACCCGAGCATCCCCGTGCCCAATTTCACCAACCAAAACCCCTCGATTTCAACTCAGTCCAACACATATGCAATCTACAGTATATTACCTACCAAAATATATAATTTGTTCTGAAAATAGAGAACAAAAAGATCTAACACATATTCAACTCAGTCCAAAATATATAATTTATTCTGAAAATGGAGAACCAAAACCCCCCCGCCGCCCCACGCCGCCCCCCGCCGCCCAGCCCCTGACGCCCCCCGCCCCAAGCCCGTCGCCCATGACGCCCCCGCCCCAAGCCCGTCGCCCCCCGCAAACCCGCCACCCACAACCCCCCGCCCCTCTCCCCCACCTCCCGCCGCCCAGCCCCCGACGCCCCCGCCCCAAGCCTGCCGCCCCCGTTGCCCCTACGACCACCGCGAGAGAGAAAGAGAGAGATCGAGAGATCGGGAGATCGAGAGAGAGAGAGAGAGAGGGTATTACCTTCGGGGGAGAGGAGAGGAGAGGACGCCGACGCGATCACCGAAGCCGTAGGAGAGAGAGAGAGAGGAGAGAGAGTGAAATTTGGGGGGAATAAAAAGTTTTCCCCGTCTTTTCAATTTAAGTCTGGGTCGTATATTTAGCGACGGACTAGCGACGAATATTATCCGTCGCTACGTCGTCGCTATATTAGAAAACTGCCGACGGACTATCCGTCGCTACGTAGTCGACGATTTGTCCCGCCACTTCTCCCAACATTTCCTGCCAAAATAGTCGACTGCATAGCGACGGTTAAAATCAGTCGCTATATCTCCGACGCCCTAGCGACGGACTCGCGACCTTTTCTCACCCTTAAAATAAAATTAAAAATATATCGGTTTATCGTCGTTACTCCGTCGGTTATATGTCGTAAATCCGTCGCTAATTACGACGGAAAGAATCCGTCGCTAAATTAGAGCCGTCGCTAATTGACTGTATTTTGGTAGGGGTTCCAACTTTAGTGTGTGTGTTTATATATATATATATATATATATATATATATATATATATATATATATATATATATATATATATATATATATATATATATAATCCAAATATAAGAGAATCATTAATTTTTACTGCAATATTCATTACAAAAATAATATTATTTATGGATAGAAATATTATTTAGTCACACATTAGCTTAAATTACATATTAACTATTTTTTTTATAGAAATTGCTCATCTTTTTTATTGTACAAACAATACATATGACCACTAGTATAATAAAAGTGAATTACACTTATAATGTGACATAAAAAATGAGACCGGCATATTTTTTTCATCTTAATTCACTTTTTTTTTATATATCTTTTTGGCTGAATTGTAATTTGCAATCCTCAACTATTCTAATTTTTTAACTTGATATCCTAAACTTTGATATGAGTCAACTTAATACCATCAACTATTGAATATTTTACACTTATAATATGACATAAAAAAAATGAGGCCGACATATTTTTCCATCTTAATTCACACTTTTTTGAGCTGAATTGCAACTTACTACCCTCAACTATCCTAATTTTTTAACTTGATATCATAAACTTTGATATGCATCAACTAAATACCATCAACTATTGATGTAAAATCCATAAAATTAAAATTTAATAATAAATGAATTTTTACAATATTTAATTGTTTGCTAGTAATTATAGAATAAATAGAGTTAGAATTGATAATGGTATTATTATTATTTATATATATAAATAGTCGGTTAAATAGGAAAAATATTTTTAGTTTATAAAAGATTAATTAATTGAATTGATTGTAATTGTCAATTATTAAATAATTAATTTTAACTAGATATTAGAATTATTTAGCTATTTAATTTAAAGCCTTTTAGTTGAGCCCAAGTCCAACAACAACCCTTAGGCCCATAACCCTTTTGAATTTCAAACTCACCGTTGGAACGTGGTTACTGAACTCACTCGTTCAGATCCACTTTTCAAGTCGTAACCCCAGTATCTCTCTCTCCCCTCTCAGGTATATCTCTCTCAGAAACTTTTTCCTTTTAGAACCATTTTTTTCATGTAAAAAAAAGCTTCACAAACTCTCACCAATTTTTCTCCTCACTCCACCATTTCCCGAATCGATCGCGCCACCAGGCTCCTCGTTCCACCCCGCTCCCACGGACACCTCTCAAGGCCATCCCCCGCGCACCTGAACCCGACGTTCCCGGCGCACCCCGCGTCCGCGCCCGACCGCGCGCCACGGCGCTGTGGCCCGCGTCTGCGCCCCTGCGTGCCCCCATTCCAGCGTCCTCTGCGCCGTTGTCCGACCCCGTCGGCACTTCTCCAACTTTCCGGCATTCCGAGCACCCTTCGTGCGCCGACCGAGGCCGAAACTACACTTCGGTTCTCCTTCATCAGACAACCGGTAGGTCCTTTTGACAATTTTTTTTTCTTTAACATAATAAAAATTAGGCAGAAACCTGTAGATTTAGTCCGACCAAGTTGACGGAATAAAGCTTTGTCAACTTTGGGATAATTAGTTAATAATTAATGTTAATTAGTGTTAATTGTGAAAATTAGTATAATTGGTTAATTATGTTTAGTTAATTAGTTAATAATAATTATTGATTTAATTAAATAATTATGATGTAGTAATTAAATAAGTGATTGCGTGTTAATAGGTGTAAATCATTAATTAGGCCGTAAATCACTAATAAAAATCGTTTTCACAAAAATTGAATTTTCGGAAGAATTAATTATTATGGATAATTAAATTAGTATTCTATTAAATAATCATTGGTTTAAAAACGCTAATTTTAAGTAATAAATGTAAATTCATTAAAATAATATTTTACAAGAATTATTAGTTAAAATAGTTTCTTACAAATTATATTAAAAAATAATAGAACTTTTAGATATATGTGTATAATGCTGAAAAGTGTTAAATAACATGGTTTATAAAATATAATTTGTAGATATATGAATATGTTCTCAAAATACGGTTTATAAATAAAATAATATAATTTTAGAATAAATTGCTTAATTAAAATATTGTAATTATTTATTAATAATATTATTCTCAAAATAATTACTATTATTAAATGAACATATTTTTGGTAACTAATAGATAAATATTTTATTATAAAATTTTATTAAAGATTAAAATGGTTATTTTATCACTTATAAATTAGTATTTCAGTTACTTAGTATTTTAGAATAAATAATTGAGCGTTAGTTTAATAGTTATTGGTTTATTAATAAAAATGAACTAAGACCCTTAGAATGGTTTTTAAATCAGACTTTTAATTATTGTAGGTTTCAAGACCTAAGTCTGAGGTCGTATTTTCTGTCTCCACCTACAGCATGGAAACCAAGGCAAGTTTCATAATATTCAAAAATCGTATTTTAATTGATGATTAAATGTACCACATCATTAGAAATATTGTATCGACACTTGACTCACGGGATCCCTCTCGGATCCAATTGATTGTTTAATTAACTTATTGACTTGTTGACTCGGGATTGGGGAGTAGTGTTAGCGCCTGTGAGCAAAGTCCATGTTACCATTATTGATTATCTCGCGCTAACCCTATTGCACAGGGGGTTGAGTCGTACCGTATGCTAGCATTAGGCATAACACTATTGTTGATTGTAGATTGCATTACTATTGCTTCCTGATGATTTTACTGCTTCATTGATTCATTTTTATTATTTAGAAAATATAAGTAATGTTTTAAAAAATGTGTTCTTGTATCTTTTTATTATTTATTAAAATGCTAGAATTAGATATATATTTTTTGTTCCTCTTCTGACGGAACACCAACATTTTTAGGTTGCTACGATGACGAGTAGGTGCCCTTTAGTACCTATTACGGACCTGACTTGTGCTCTGTGGAGTTAGTTGAACTCAATCAGGAGGTCCAAGAGCACCAGTAGTATTGCAGTTTAGTTTTCTTTGTTTAACAAGTTGTAATAAAGGACTACTTGTAACAACTTAAATATTTCCTTGCTTGTGTGGTTGATTTCAGTTAGACTTTCAGTTCTAAATGTTTTACTTTTAAAAAAAAATTCCCGCATTTTAGAATATTGTGCATTGTGTTACTACTGATTGATACAGTTTACTGCCGTCGTTTGACAACGGTACAGGCTGGACATTATCCGACTGTACCCGGAATGTTGGAATCGGATCGTGACAATTGAATATTTTTAACTTCATATCCAAAAATAAAAAATGACAAAATTGTCCCTCCTTTTCCACCCAATCCCCTCTCTCCCTTATGTTTCTAACCAATCCTCTTAACTTATCTCAATTTGTCATTATCCATCTCCCCATCCCAATGCTTTAAGAACCGAACCGGAGTTTGAACCGATTTGTTTTTGTATAGATAGGTCGGAACGGGGCTCAACCGGGGTTCAAATAGACTTGGGTTGGTTTGGTTCAAATAGATATTATATCTACATTTACTTCTTGGTTTGATTTGGTTTGGTTCTTAGGATGTCTGGTTTGGTTTAGTTTTACAACTATAAAGTCTCTCAAAATCAAACTAAGAATCAAATGGTCTAAATCTCAGACGATAAATGTTTTTGAGTTTTTTTATTAAAAAAAATAAAACTTGCCAGTTAAATTGTGAACCGGTTCGGCCGGTTCACCAGTTAAACCCGATTATGAGAAAAAATTGTTCATTTTTCTAAAAATTTCGTTTCAAGTCAGATCGTACCAATTTTTTTTGGCAAAACCGATCGGATCCGGTCCAACGGTCGGTCCGGTCCAATTCTGACAACACTGTCCCATCAAATAAATTGCTCACCACTAACAACAAAAAAAACCCAATCCTCTTTCGTCGCCTTTGACTTCTTTAAGTGCGACATAGATCGTCATCATTAGAGTTCGAGAACTTTCTGTCCACCGATGGACATATAACTCTCCTTTTTTTTTCTTGACCTAACTAGTTTTCATGAATTACTTATCGAAAGTTGAGATGGTATTCCTGAGTGACTTATATATTGGTTTTGGGATTTCTTATCATGGCTTTTTATTTTCAAAGCAATTCTATAACTTAGTTTGCAACAATAATTATCAAAACAAAATTGGAAATTTATTCTAATTTTAGATAGTTTATGAAAACATACGAGTGCATTTGTTGTTGTTTTTTTTTTTAAAAAAAAGGAACGGCAATAATGTTTTTCTGCATGCTTTCAACATATATATATATATTTTTTAGGTAAACAAAATATGTTGGGTTATATCGCGAAAAATAATAATTCTATTGTAAAATGTTGATTACGAAAAAAGAAGAAGAAGAATCTATTATAAAATAATAATTTTTGTTGAAAAAGTTTAGTCAGATGTTGTCTTTACTATATAAGATGGTATTAATATTTATCGAACTCGAGTGGCTCTTGTGGTTACCGAGGAGAGGTATAAGATCCCGTCTGGATCACGGAAGATCAGTGGATCCCAGGGAGTGTGGGAGTTGGTGACAGTAAGCCCAACATGCATGCAATATAACGTTTACTAAGTCCCATGCGTATCGTCGGACATCTCAAAAAAGAAGAAAATGGTATTAATATTTCTATTGTAAAATGATAATTTTTGTTGAATAAGCTTAGTTGGATGTTTGTTGTATTTGGTTGGATGTTTTGTGCCCAGACAGAGACCTAACTATATATATTGTTTGAACAACTTAAATAGTTTTTTGAGTTTATTTAATTAAAAAATAAGATGTATATTTTTCAAGTTTTTTTTTAAGATGTCCGACGATACATACAGACCCATTAAATAAATGAAAAAAAATAATATGCCTTCGTAGTTCGATCAGAACTGATTATCAGTCATCCAGACAGGATCTTATAGCTCTCCTCGATAACCACAAGAGTCAGCTCGAGTTCGGTTCCCAAGTTAGAAAAGCTAACAGAACACAACTAAAAGTAGAAGACAGTTATACAGTGACGAAAGGAAAACGAGGCCGGCCGACCTTCCCATCTTATTCACACTTCGTTGCAATAGCCCCTCCTCTTCTTAGAAGTTTCTTAGAACCTCTCCCCTTCGTGCTTGGGACATGAAATGACGATTTTAACCCTTGAGACAACAAATCACATCACTCACACTTCCCAAAATCAAAAAGAAAAACAAAAAACAAACGGGTCGGACTCTGGATGAATCGTACAAGAATCCATTTGGCCTTTTTTTTTCTTTTTCTTTTTTGTAAAATCAAATCACAAAAAAATTGACCAGACCGGAAATTGACCCCGCCGATGTACTGGGTCGAGTCAAACCAGTTCATTTAGTTGGTTCAACAAGTAATTCAACCATTGAGTTAACATAAGTGGTCCGAGTTTAATCCTTTAGGAACAGTACTGATTTTTAAGAAAATACCAGTTTTAAAAAATACTTGGTCAATACTGAACTGGATCGAAAAAACTACCGGTTCACGGACGAACGGCCGGTTTGGTCCGATTTTTAAAACACTAAAGTATGCAATTCGACTACAAAATTCGAAAAAGAATTTAGAATAAAACTTTGTAACGTAGATGTGATATGTGGATCTCACTAGAATTGAAAGTGTACTTGGTGTTCTAAAAGTCGGACTGGACTAGCCGTGAACCAACCAATAGCTTTTTCGTGTAATATACACCCACTGTTTTTCTTTCAAAAATCCGATCAATATGGCTTCTTTCAAAAATCCGATCAATATGGCTGATTAGACTAAACATGTATAACTTCAAAGTAGTATATATGTAGTTGTGTACTATGTAATATATTTAATGCAAGTATGGGTGACTATTCGATCTGTTCGGTTAAAACGGAACCGATTTTGAGAAAATTGAACAGAATCGAATCTACTTGAAAATTGACCGAATAGAACCGACTTTTTACACAAACCAAGACGAACCGGACCGTATTAAATTCCCGTTAAGTTCGATTATTTCAATTGAGCTGAACTTTTCTTGATGGGTTGAACTTTTGCCAAGACCAACAAAAAGAAAAGTATATTGAAAAAATGATTATCTTTTTTTACCTAATTTAACAAAGAAAAATTTAAAACTCAAAATATATTATATAATTAATTGTGACTGATTTAGCTAAAATTGGACTAAAATTAAAAAGAATAAAATAAAAAAAATGTCCAGCTTTGAGTAGTGTTTGAAAGCAACTGAGAAAAATTAAAGATAAAATTGGGATGGATGAGAGGACAGATCATAAAATTAAAAACAATATAAGAGATCATAAAATAAAAATAAAAACTTATAAAATTTATAGTGATTATTTTCAAATATCTATAATTTGGTTTTCGGTTCGGTTCCCAAATTTCAAAACCGAATTTCGAGCCGAATAAAAATCGAAATTTCAAAAACTAAAACCGAAAACCGAACTGTAATATAAAAACTGAACCGAATTACTATTTCGGTTCGATCCGGACCGACAAACGTTCACCCCTAAATGCATGCATGATAGGGCCTATATAACTGGTTCAACCTGAATTAACATGCTCGATTTGACCCAACCCAATCTCGTGACTGGGTCGCCCTCCAGTCCGAATTTTAAGATCGAAAATCCTATTTGACACACGCGCATGCACAACGCCTTGCACGTGCGCGACCGAGGAGAGCTGCGCCACCGCCACTCCACCCTCCTGCTCCGCCGTCGACCCTCTGTGTCGCCTCCTCCTCCTCCGGAGAAGTTTCTCCACCCCCCCCCCCCCCCCACCCCCCACCCCCTACTGCTCCGCCCTCTCCTTACTGTGCCGTCCTCCTCTGCTGCCGCCTCACCGCCAAAACCCACACCCCTCCTGCTCCGCCGCCTACCCTCTGCGCCGCCCCGCCGCCTCCTCCGGCGAAGTTTCTCCCCGTCCCTCCACTACTCCGCCCTCCCTTCCCCCTCCTCCTCCGCCGCCTCCTCCTCCTCCGGTGAAGTTTCTCCTCCTCCTCCTCCTCCTCCTCCTCCTCCGGTGAAGTTTCTCCTCCCCCTCTGCTGCTCCGCCCTCCCCTCCCTCTATTGCGCCGTCCTCCTCTGACGTGCACGTGTGCCGCGCAGTGCAAACGCGCGTGCCAAATAGCTGAGTTCTTTTAAGACATTGCCTAGAAGCAAGTTCTTTGCGGGTACCGGGTTTGCGAACCCTATCCACGAAAAAACCGAAAAGCAAAAAACAAAAAACAAATGAAACATTAAAACTAGGAAGGGCATTTCCGACCTACAAATTAAGAAAAAGAGAGGGAGGCCAGTTCTTGTGTTCTGTTCCCTTCCGCCATGGCAACTTCTAAGAAGCTCGTCATCCCCACACTTTCCCTCCATCACTCCCGACGGAATCCTCCTTAACTCATCTCCAGCTGTCATGTCAATCTCCTCTCCCTATATATATATCCACTCTTCATTCATTCATTCATTCCAAACTACTCACCAACAACAACAACTTCCATTCTTCTTATATATTCTTTTTCGTCCGTCGCTAATTAACTGTATTTTTTGTAAATGGAAGCCCATCAGCGATCGTCTTCGTCGTCGTCGGTGGAGTTCGAGGACCTGATGCCGGCGATGGCGGAGCGGCTGGGGGGCGAGGGGCTGATGGAGGAGCTCTGCAACGGGTTCGGGCTGCTGATGGACCCGCGCAGCGGGCTCATCACGTTCGACAGCCTGAAGAGCAACGCCGCGGCGCTGGGGCTCGGGGGGATGGGCGACGAGGAGCTGGCGGCGATGCTGCGGGAGGGGGACGCCGACGGGGACGGGGCGCTCGACGAGATGGAGTTCTGCGTGCTCATGGTCCGGCTCAGCCCCGCCATCATGGACGAGGCCTGGGACCAGTTCTTGAACATGGACCTGTCCACCTAAGTTCCTTCAGTGTTGCTTTCTTCTTCCTCTTTGTAAATGTTATGTTGATCCGAATGAAAAATCTAAGTGATGATGATGGCAATGTGGTGTCAATATTCGTGTGCGGTGTCTCATGGTGCGAGTTGGGCCGGGCGGACCGGTTCCCGGTCCGGATCCAGCCCGATCAAATTCGGTCTGGGCCTGTCCGACGGGTACGGATTGGGTTCATCCACTCGAACCGGCAGCCCGGCCCGGCCCGGTTTGACCGTGGGTTTGGGCTGGTGAAACCCGATAAATCCGGTCGGACCGGTCCGAGTCGTGCAAGTACTCTACTCTTACTCCCTGTTTAAGTAAAATTTCTAGATCTACTACTACAACAGAGGCTACGAAAATATTTCAAAAAGAAAGGACAACTTTAAAACAAAGCTTCGTAAATGTTAGCAAGTTTGCTCTAACTTCTGATGTATATGACTAATGAACAAAATTACGCTTATATTTGTATCACGACCAGTTATATAGATCTAAAGTGGACGTTGTAAAAGCGCATTATTTGTCTACGGTCTTTAGAATTTTCACATACCGGATCTGTACTAGGCCTGGGACCAGGTCATGCACATGGACCTCTCCACCTAAGTTTCTTCAATATTGCTTGCTTGCGCTTTCATGCAATTTTTACGTGAATATGATATTTCACAATATATATATTTTTCAATTTATTTTGATAATGCTAGTAATAATACTTCTTGTATTAATATTTTAAGTTCACAATTTTTGTCTATAATAGATTTATGACTTCTCCACGAGTTTCGCATTGACGGACAGTTCTCAGGATTTTGCGCCATCTAGCTCAGAATCCTAGAAAAAAATTCGTATGGAACATCAGAGACATATTCGTCTTGAATTAATGTTTTGTGCGAGTCTTCCTGATCGATGGTTTACATCCGGCTATTCAGCATTTAATTGCAAAAATTTAGTGTCGTGTAGAGAAATAAACAGAGTGTGGCCTCATGATCGAGTTCAAAAACAGAATACTAAGCCATTACTCATGGGACATCAAATGGATTATATTTGCAACATCTTCTGAAGGAACTGGAAGAAGAAGGAGAATCGGAAACAATATAAATGTGATAACTAGTCAACCATCCATATTGCTACCAATCATGTATTCCATAAAAGTATGAAACACAATAAGATCGACGTCCACTTCTTCCGTGATAAATACCAAAAAGAGGTAAAAATATTTCAGCATGTGAAGACCGATAGTGAATATCTTTACGGAGTCCCTTTTAGCATCCGTGTTAATTTTTTTAAATAAAATATGCTAAACTTGAACTTACACAGACTAGCTCCAATTCAATTTGCAAGCCTTTTAAGGACACACCTAGTATTGTGTGCCCTTGTAAACATGGCCTGAAGATTCCTACACCTTAGACTAATTTTCACATACATCAACAGAGTGGAAACTTTTCTACAGCCTTTGGCTCATTGGCTTGACTGGTCCGAAGGGTTGTATTGTCCTATCCTGGAGTCAATTTTAGTTGTTTCTTGATTCTTATTGAGCTGGTCCTAGTGGTTATTCGCGACTCTGACTTTTGGTAGAATTATGTTGAGCCTGGAGGCTTATCCTAGCATAGGAGGTTTGTTCGACTTATCCCAGAACCGGTCCTGCTCATTGCCACCCCATTTCGATTTCGATATTTGTTTTTTGCGAAATGACGATCAGTTTTGCGAAATCAGAACATGACACGTTGAAGAGAAGCAATTGATTAATTGTTGCTGGTGTTGGTTCAATCTAGTGTTTTCTGCTTTCATTTTCTTCTTCTTCTTTTTCTTGAAGAGTCTTTTTTTTTCCGACCAGCGAGCAACGTCTAGAGAAAATTCGAACCGTATCTATTTCTACGGTTCTACGACTCTCTGGTATGCCCAACGGACTACATCCCCACGCACTTTTCCTCTTAAAATTTCAAGATTATTAATTTTTACCATAGGATAGAACCGAATGTAAGAAGAAGAGGATTCAAGCAACTGACCCCCCATATTTTTTATATTTTTTATTAATACGATCGACGATAGTTTCAATATATAAAATTCAGCAATTTCTGGTTTGAAAGTGAGTGTGTTTGGCATTTTTTGTCAACATTTTGTCCAAAACTGATGGAACTGGGGATTCCCAGGACCCTTCCTTTTGTGTGCGTATTGATCGATAGAAAGTTAAACAGATCTAATACGTGTTCTAACCCTTCATAGGCGGAAACTAGGGTTCACGAATTATACCTGCGGCGGAAAGGAGACAAGTAATTCCTGGCAATCTCGAGCGGACGACCCCAAGATCTTCTGCACGTATTCCTTCCTCGAGTTGGACGTCGTGTGGGCGACGATCGCCCAACCTTTTCTTCTCCTTGGCAGCCCTCTTTTTCTCTCCTTACGTGAATCACGAATTTAGACAAAATTTTAGATTTCTGATCAGTAATATGGCTGCCAGAGAATAGAGGATATATATAGGCTACGGCAGGGACCATGAGGAGAAATTAGGGTTAGGCCTCCTAACGGATCTGGATATCCTGTGTTCAGCCCGAACACACAATCCAGACCCATTAACAATAGCTCGGTCCACTAATGGGCTATTGTTGCACTACCTCCCTAATCCCAAATTATGTTTATGGGCTCCTTTTATTATATGCTAGTTTGGCTCCCCATGTTAAGATATCGTATGTCCATCGATCAAATTAAGTTACTGACAACTATATTGATTCGACATCTTTTATCCTTAAGTAGTACTGCTCAACTTTATTTGTTATGTCGGATATAATCCACCTGCAGGGTTTACATGACAATCCTTATGAGCTCCTTAAGAGGACATCATCAACCCGATGTATCGGGACATGGATTCCATTTATAATCAACAGCCCATCATACATATAATGTTATTACCCAATTCATAGAGGTTGTTGATCCATAATGAATTCCACTCTTTTATGAGTCAAAGTAATGCACACTGCATATACATGTCCGTTATTATATCCGGATTAAGAGCACAAGCATCCATAATAACAGAGGTGTTTGTTCTCTTATGTAGTCAGTACAAAAAGAACAACCTCAAGTGGTCCTGTTCAATACACACAAAGTGTACTAGTGTAAACCTATAGTCAAGATAGACTAATACCAGATTACACTACAACATTTCCAATAGATTGTCTGAGTCCATCTAGGTTGTGAACTATTTATATACTCCATAGGAAACTGATAATATGATCTTCTGTGTGACACCACACACCATATTATCTATAATATAGAATATCAGACATTTGCATTAACACTTACAAAAAATAAAATATGCAAACATTTGCCCATATGATTCTCATTCAAAATTTAAGGAAATAAGGTTACTATAAAAGTGATGCTTTTAGTATATAACCCTAACAATCTCCCACTTATACTCAAAGCATTGCTTTTCAGTATACTGTTACAAATCTTTCACTTATACTTAAAGCCATGCTGCTACACATCTGACTCCCATTTCCTCAACATGACTGTCAAAAGCCTTAGCTGGTAAGCTCTTTGTAAAGGGATCAGCTAGGTTGTCGGCTGATGCTATCTTGATCATAGCAACTTTTTCTTTCTTTACGAAATCTCGTATCAGGTGGTACTTGCGCTCAATGTGTTTGCCTGTCTTATGGGCTCGTGGTTCCTTCGAGTTTGCAACTGTACCACTATTATCACAATAAAGTGTAATAGACTTAGGCAAACTAGGTACCACATCCAAGTCCAACAGAAAGTTTCTGAGCCAAACCGCTTCTTTGGCTGCCTCAGAGGCTGCCACATACTCAGCTTCCATGGTGGAATCAACAATACATTTTTGCTTGATACTCCTCCACACAATGGCTCCACCTCCCAAAGTAAACACATAACCTGAGGAAGATTTCCTGGAATCCATATCTGACTGAAAATCTGAGTCTGTATACCCCAAGGGAACTAAACTATCTGCTTGGTAAACTAGCATATACTCTTTTGTCCTTTTCAGGTACTTCAAAATATGTTTTACGGCAGTTCAGTGCTCTTGTCCTGGGTTAGACTGATATCTGCTGACCATGCCTACGACAAAGCAGATGTCTGGTCTCGTACATAACATTGCATACATTAAGCTTCCTACTGCTGAAGCATAAGGAACTGCCTTCATGTTCTCTATCTCTTTAGGTGTCCTCGGACACTGCTCCTTTGATAGAGCAATTCCATGTCTAAAAGGTAAGAAACCTTTCTTAGAATTTTGCATACTAAAACGAGTTAGTACAGTATCGATATAGGAAGCTTGGGATAAGTCCAACATCCTTTTCTTGTGATCTCGTAGAACTTTGATCTCAAGGATGTGACCTACTTCTCCCAAGTCCTTCATATCAAACTGTTTGGATAACCCTACCCTTACATCAGACAATACCTTCACATTGTTTCCAATGAGCAAGATGTCATCCACATAAAGTACTAGGAACACCACCACATTTTCGTCACACTTTCTGTATACACATGATTCATCCTGACATTGATCAAATCCATAGGATTTTATCACCTGATCAAAACATATGTTCCAAGATCTGGAAGCTTGCTTAAGTCCATAAATGGACTTCTTGAACTTACAAACAAGATGCTCCTGGCCCTTTTCAATGAACCCGTCTGGTTGCTTCATATAGATGTCTTCCTCAAGACTTCCATTAAGAAAAGCTGTCTTGACATCCATTTGCCAAATCTCATAATCGAGATGAGCTGCAATAGATAAAAGAATCCGAATAGACTTAAGCATGGCTACAGGAGAAAATATTTCCTCATAATCGATACCCTCTCTTTGAGTAAAACCTTTTGCTACAAGTCGAGCTTTAAAGGTTTCAACCTTACCGTCTGATCCTCTTTTTCTCTTATAGACCCACTTGCATCCAATGGCTTTTACACCAACGGGTGGTTCTACAAGCTCCCAGAACTGATTAGAATCCATATATTCTATTTTAGATATCATTGCTTTTTGCCAAGACTCTGCATCTTTATCTTGGAGTGCTTTATTGTAGGTACATGGATCAAAATCTTGTTCCTCAGGGACGAAGTCTGACGACTCTCCCAAGAACATATATCTATCAGGTTGTATCACAACCCTCCCACTACGACGAGGCACTATCGGTTGTGGTGTAATATTTGTGACACGTTGTGCAGTTATTTGTGGTTCATCCTCTTGTACTGTCGGTACTGAAGTACTTGGTGTCCACTACAACAAAAAACCCTTTTAATGACGGCTAAAAAGCGTCATTAATGACGAACCATAACGTTTTTTTTCCACAGCAACCGTTATGAAAACGGGTGTTATAAATGTTTTTTAAAAGCGTCATAAAATAACCGTCATGAATAGTTTCTATAAAAGCGTTATGAATAGTTAATATATAGTGCACAATTCAGAACAATTTTAAAACGTCATGAATACATAACATGTATAGGCTCAATGCAGCACATTTATAACACTTTATACTATTCAAATTAGCATATCCAAATCAGTCCATATAATTGTCAGGCCTAAAAATCAAATTAATATTATATATCACCATCTTTATTACATTTCTCAAAATAGAGTACATATCAACATCTTCATTACATTCTCAAAATAGAATATCCAAATACATATATACATTTACAAATACATATATACATTTACAACCACAAAAAAACCTGCACCCAGAGCTCTGTTGGACTACCAGGGACTAAAGGTCCTCCAACTGCTAAAATCTTTATGGAAAAAAGCAGTACCCGCGTTTGTTTGAATTTAATGTCTCTTACAATTGATTGGTCCACATATGAAAGAAGGAAAGCTGAAAAAAAAAGATTACATTGGAAGCATGAATAAACTTGACAGTACATTCTCTTAAATCAACAGAACAATATAGTACATAAGTACCCGACTCAACTACTTCACTTGGCCAGAGTAAAATTACCTTGAAACTTTACTTGGCCTTCCAAACAGATCAAGCAATCAAACTCTATAAGAGAAAAAAAGAAGCTGAGCAGCCAGCATCAAACTTCTCAAGCAGCACCAACATGTAACTTATAGTTAGGGATAACAGTACCTAGGAAACTCCCCAACCAATAAGCCATCCAGACCGGTCAAGAACACAAAAATATCACCTCACAATTGGATAAAGGAGAGTTACTCCAGAGCAGGCAACTAAAGATTACTACAAAATGTACTCGTATTCTTATTTTGAATATCATATTTTACCTTACAAAGTTGAGCCTCATTTCTCCAATCTTTCTAAAATATGTTGAGCAAAAAATTATAGTTTATTGTCAAATACATAAATTGCATCATAATTCTCAAAAGAAAAACAACAAACTGATACAATATAGGTCATAAAGAATTAAAGATGCATAAAGAATCAAGTCGAAATTGAAGAAAGACTAGTCTACCTATATAAGATTGAAATATGCAAGTGCAGATTTGCCTATCTAGGACATGTCGAAATTGAAGAAAAACAACAAATTGAAGAAAGACTAGTCTACCTATATAACATGGGCACGCCTTCTGGACTGTCCTTAATGAGTGTCACAATAATTGTGAGCCATGTAAACAGTAGACTCATACCATTGATAACAATCTGCATTTCTTGAACACATAAATCCAAAGTTTAGAAGATTTGAACCCTACCCAATCAAAATATCAAAAAAATGCCTACTAGTTATCCAGAACTTGTCAGTTGCAGTTCAACACAATTGGCTTTTCTATTTCTATACATTTAGTAACACTGCTCACAATCTAAATTCTTTAAAAAGAAAAAAATAGAACAACAACAAAGCCTGTATTCCAAATCATTTCAGATAACATGTGAATTTAAAATCATTAGGTCAGGATACTTCTGGGTCATAAAATGTGAAATATTTACTAGCTGTCATAAACAGTTTTACTTCAAAAGATATATGCACAGATAGACACAAGACCAAAACATTTATGATTTGTGTTTTTCCAGGCATTACACGCCTACATCAGGAAAAATGTGTATATTTATGAAATCAACATAATTGTTTCACTGAAATAATTTACTCCCTCCACGCCTGGATTGTTCAGGTTTATAGCCACTAGTATAGCTACAGCTTAACAAGCACACTCATGGAACTTCCCACCCCCCCACCAACCCAACTCTCCCTACTCACCCACCTTAACTCAAAATTTCTTAACCACTATTCGGTAGATCAATTAATCCGACACTAATAGATCTACAAATCCAATAACAAATTTGTCAAATAATTTGCACAGAACCATAAAATATTAAGTGGACAACAAGGTCTAATGTTATTAAGATGTAGTAATATACTCAATAAACAATCTTCATATATTCAGTCCTTGATTAAACTCATTATCAGACATCTCCAATAAATCAGTAGTTTTCACCTCGGAAGAGACAAAGATGAGCTTCCTCACAGGACACATCCTTAAATGAAATATTTTGTACCTGATGATTGTGATACTACTGGAAGAGGGTAGGGCAGAATCAAGCTTTCAGTAAAATATAACCGTCAGTAATTTCTTGTAAATTAAACATAAAAGGAACTTCCTTATCCACCAGCCAGCAAACTTAATTCAGTTCAATACGAGTAACAAAATATGGTGGCAAAAACCATCCACCATAGATGAAACAAACTTTTATATTAGGGCACATAATGCTTAAGAAGGCCACTCACTAATCAACAGCATTAATATTAAGAAGTGGTTTAAACTTTAAACAACTACATGCCCGACATAACTTACGATCAGGAAGACTGAACCTGGATAGGAGAACTGATTGTAGTATAACCAGACTGGAGAACTTACAAAAGACATCAGCAGATGCATAATAAAATAATTGTGTTAATATTCCGAAGAAGCAACAATGCCATAATTGAGACGAAGGGCACGAGGAGTAGCACAATGTTTCCTCTATTAAAGAGTCTAGACAAGGAGGCAAGGTAATATAATTTCCTACCCTAAATTGTGTTCATCTCTATGACACATCCAAAATAGAGAAGGAATGACATTCCCATCTCCATTACAATAGTTATATTACATTATATCAGCTTAGGTTAGATTAGTAATTGTATTGTTATTATAATGATCAATATATGATCAAATATTTCTTGTTTTGGTATTAGGGGGAAATTTCTTGCCATGTACATTACCAAACTGATTGGAGGGTAAACAGACTGCCTGTACTTAAGTGAGAAAAGGCAAAAAGTTGAATGTGTTCTTGGTTTAAAAAAATACGGATTATTTATCTGGAAAGAGAGTGAAATTTGGAGATATTTGACGATAATTCAGCTTACGGAAAACATTCGAGAAGTCCTAAAGCTAATAGGAGTATTCTTTAAATCATACAAACAAGCTCAAGCATAACAACACTCACATACAAGGATAAGGAACTAAGAAGGTAATCTAACAAAATAGTGATACTGGTATAAAATTTGTCAAAAATTGTTCTTCATCGCACATGTATCAAAGACAACACAGACTCCAAAATTACACAAAATCGGTGCCATGCCCACATTTGCATCTGTGAATAAAAAATATATTGCAATTGTAGAAATAGTGTTATACCTCTATCGACGTCAAGGGACTCGCCCCCGTCGAGCTCCATGATGCGGTGGATGGTGCACATGTACTTGGAGTCGGGCTGGTCGGGGGAGTCGCGGAAGTGGCGGAGGATCGCGGCGTTGACGTCCTGGATGCTAATGTTGGTGCCCCAGACGAAGACGGGGATAGAGTCGTCGGCGGAGGGGTCGGTGGCGGGGTCGGGACCGTCGGCATCAGAGAAGAAGGACATGGGGGTGGCGGAGTGGCAGGGGGTTGTGGGGGTCTGGGGTGTGGCGGGAAGGGGTCCGGTGGGCGGAGGATGGGAAAGGGGTCGGCTGGTGGGAGTGGCGGCGGCGGCCATACATCGCTTCGCTTGTCCTGTGCCCGAGGTTCAGCAGATCGGGTTGGGGGAGAATCTAGGGTTTGGGGGGGATGGGGGGAAATTTAGGGTTCCAGATCGAGAAACGGAGGAGGAAACTAAGCGAAGGACGACGATGTGGAGGATTGAAAGAAGGAGGAGGAGAAGCTTAGGATTTGGTGAGAGGAGGGAAGAGGATGAGAAGGAGAGTGGAGCTGAGAGGGAAGGAGAAGGGATTTGGAGATGGGATGAGAAGGGGCGGAGGCTTGAGCCTCCAAATATCGGGTTGGTGGAAAGAATTTTACAGAAAATTTAATTACAAGTTTGCCACCGCTCTAAAATATTAATAACGCTTTGTTTTATAAACCTTATAAAAAGCCCAAAATTAGCCAAAACTGTCATAGAAAAAGGTATTTCGAACTTTGATGACGCTTCTTTATCAGCCGTCATGAAATCCACTTATCAAGCGTCATTAAAGGGTCTTTTTGTTGTAGTGGTCTCACGTCTCAGTTCTTCTAGAATAACTCTACTTGTGGGTTTATGGTTCATCACATAGTATTCCTCTAAGAATCGGGTATTGGTGCTAACAATGACCTTCTGATCCTTAGGACTATAAAATAAACCTCCTTTCGTTCCTCTTGGATAGCTTACAAACAAGCGTACTTCTGTACGAGATTCCAACTTATCTGCTTTTCCATTCAGCACATGTGCTGGACTACCCCAAATGCGAACATGTTTCAGACTAGGCTTACGCCCAATCCACAGCTCTGTGGGAGTAAGAGGTACTGACTTAGAAGGAACCAAGTTCAAAATATAAGCTGCAGTCTCTAAGGCATATCCCCAAAACGAATCTGGCAAATTCGAATAACTCATCATTGATCTAACCATCTCCATAAGTGTTCTATTCCTTATTTCGGCTACACTATTCTGTAAAACCCCAAAATTTCTACTATATTTTTATTATATCAATTTTTGTACTGATTTAAAATTTTTGTACGGTATGTCACGTAGTCGTATTATACGTCGCGCGCGAAATTTTATTTTTCGTAGTTGCTCGACGAGTGCGAATATGTGCGAGCGTACATATTTTAGAAAATATTTTATTTATTATTTTATAGTTTCAAAATAATATAATTAATTTACTATCTTACCAAGTTGTTATTTTATTTACCGAAGCCTTCATTTATACAATTATTAAAAATAATTAATATTTTTATTGTATACTAGAAAAAAATAGTTACGAAAATATTATTTGTATACATATATATGGATAATTATTTATTGGTTTATTTAAATAATGTAATTTTCGAAATTAATTATTATAGTATTTTTGGAAAACATATTTTGAATTTATTGGGTAGATTTAAATATTGATTTGAAAATTATGTATCTATTTAAATAGTTGATAATGGAAATTTGAATTATTAAATTGATTTTTAAACTAAGGGAATTTAATTTGATTTTAATTGAATTTGGACTAGGATTTGATTTGATTGGTTTTAAATTAAATAGCAAGTTATCTATTTTGGGTTTTAAACTATTCCTAAACTTTATCGAATTGGGAATTTCCACGTCCTATAAATAGGCAGGTACTCCTCCAATTTTTCACATCCATAATTTCTCCACAAAATCAACCGTGAGTGCATCGTGTCCTTGTCCATCTTTTTCTTCCATTATTATTTATTACAATTACATTATCTCCTTCCTCCTCGCACCCCGACACAAATCAAAATCCCAAATCCTAATCCTAATTTTTCCAAAACCCCGACCACCATTACAGCACACCAAGCCTTCACAAGCGTCTGCCCCATTGGCCGTAACAAATCAGCAACCCTCACCGGCAGTGCCACCACTATCTACGAGCACCACCCCCATCACTGTCCACAACTCCCTCGACTAAACACGAACCACCATCATCCCCTCGCCTCGCCCCTCATCCCGCCAGCATCACCATTGAACCACCGCTGGACGACCCCATCACCCAACAATCACAGACCCGACCGTCACCCTGGTCGCCGGCCTCCGAACACCCAGCAAAAAAAAAAAAACCACCGTCACCACCACCATTGTCATCGTCCTCCACCCGTCAGCAAAACCACCACCGTCACCACCCCCGACCAACCTTGGTCGACACCACCGCCACCAGAAATCCCATCACCCACACCACCAGAGAGAAATACACAGAGAAAAGAAAAACCAACAACCCACACACCCCCTCACCTGGCCACCGCGCCGGCCATCGTGCGAGCCGGCGAATCTACCGAAGTCCGGCCGTCCAACGCCGCACCGCCCGTCCCCGCCGCGCGACCGCCGGTAAACCCCACACGACTATCAGAGACCACGTAGCACCGCCTAGTCGTCCGATCCCCGTACGCTCCTTGCCGCCAACCCTCCGGCGCAGCCCTAGCCGGATCATCCGCTCACTTCGCCGACCACACAAGCCCCAAACCCTGACCCGGCCGCTCACCGCCTCCGCCCTCTCCGACTTCTCCGCCGCCCCCAATTCCTCTGCGACCGCCCTCGAGATCTGCGCCGCACCTAAGCCCTCGCAGCCTCCGCTTCCTCTCCATCAACCCCGCGGGAGGCGCCGCGCTGCC
Organism: Iris pallida; assembly: GCA_029216955.1. Lineage (NCBI taxonomy): Eukaryota > Viridiplantae > Streptophyta > Magnoliopsida > Asparagales > Iridaceae > Iris > Iris pallida. Next base: position 3,331,055 of record JANAVB010011394.1, read on the forward strand.
TAGCCTCTTCCCACCACCGCTTGTCATCCCGCCCCTCGGCACCGCGGCCGCGCAGCCGCTCGCGCTCGCCGGAGTCGCATCCTTGCGGCGTCTCCTCCGCAGTGTCGGGACCCCGTCGGACCATTCGCCTTAACCCCCTCCGCTGGCCTTTTCCCCTTCCTCCGCTCTCCCGCTCCCTTCCCTCTCGATTTCCCCATCTTCCGCTCTTCCCCATCCCCTTCTTTCTCCTTTTCCTTTTCTTCAGTATTTTTTGTTGTTGTTTGTTTAAGTCTGTTCTCTCTCTCCCTCGGGAGAGGAGCAACGTAGGTGAACAGGTTTTGAGTTTTTGTTTTGTTTTTGATTTTTTTTGTTATGTTTTTGATTTTTTTGTGTTTTCTTTTCTTCCTTTGTTTTGTTATTTTTATTAATAATAAATTTCTAGATATAATGAATGATATACAGATTGACTAGCTGTCTGTATGTTATGTAGTATGGATAAAATAAATTATTTGAGAAGAAAAAAAAAATATAGAGAGTTGCTTAGCCTAAAACACATTACTAAACTATTTTATGGTACTCAAAATAAAAAAAAATGTTTTTATTATTATTTCATAGTTTTGACCAAAATTAATTTTTCTAGGTACTCAAATATTGTGATATATTTTGTAGTTACTAATTTTATACAATATTTTTCTAGTGTGTACATATATTTACCAAGGTAATTTTTACACTAATAAAATCTACTTTTCAATAAATAAATTTAAAAAGTATTTGGATTTTGTTTCTATAGAAAATTTTAAAGTTTTGATTAGATATATTATTATAGTATTTCTGTTTTCAAAAAGATATAGTTTTCAAATGTGATCTAATTTTCTACCTACCAACTCTATTTTTGTGTTAAAAATAGTTTTATAAAAACATAAATACTATTCTCCACTTCTTACGATTTTCCTCTAGCCCATGACTAAACCTATACTCTCGCCAATTCTAGACTTCCTTATATTATCCCTAACTGATTTGACTATTCCGGACTCAATGACGTAACCCGTTCCATCGTCTAAGATCATCTTGTGTCGTTTTGACATTCGAGACTACTTCTGTGCCGATATGATCATATCATGCCGATCAACTTTAAATCAAACTGAGAGGTCGTCTTGCGTACTTGTAACATCGAAGTCGATCGTGCCACCTTGATCATTGCACCACACCGGGCCGCTCACCAGGCGTCGCAACAGGCAAGTATACCTTGCTAATTAAACTGTCAATTATTTATTTACTGCATTATTTACTTTATTTCATATTGATAGTTTTCTTTGATATAAATTGCGTGTCCAAGCCACACTTGGGTGCAAGCGACTTTATTAGTCATTATTTTATTTTATGCATGATGACTTAGAGTTAGCGGACTACCTTTTTGTTGGAGGTATCCTTATATCTCCTTTGGCTGTGACACTCACACTACACGGTTTGAGACATGTTACTAGGGACACGACTTATTGACTAGCTATCTTTATTGTCGTGTGACGGTAGATATTCGTGACTGCTATGACTAGGATTTTAGAGACTCAAGCAGTTACAAAACTGGACGAGCCATGGACATGACTTGAACAGTGTGGGATATATTGGGGGAGGACAGTCGCTAGTGCGTATGGGAAGCCAAACAGGTAACCTATAGTTTTCGAAAGGAACTATGGCGATATTTTGCAGTTGCCCTCTGACGTTTTAGACGTTACGGACGGATACGGATCACTGGATGCCAGTTACGTACTTATAGCCACAAATCCCACCCATGCGCATGAAAGTTGTCCTCTAAATTGCACATTAGGCGGTTAGAATCTCCTTTGCATATTTGTGTCTAGGATAGTCTTTTATATATTATTATTCTGACAGTTCATATTAGCTTGTTCTTCCTGTATCTTGCTACGTCCGTCTGAGGACCTGGTTTTTCCCCAGGTGTGTGTTCATGTCTTCCGCAGGTACCCTAGCCAAGGCCGTGGTCTTCTTCATTCATTCGAAGACAATTGCGCTTGGTTCGTCTTGCCATTTTTATCGCTCGATTTATTGTACATTTCTTTTATTGAGATAGTTGGTAGTGGACTTTGTCTCCGCCCAACGATTGTATCATAAATATTCGAGTTGATATTCATATTATTATTCTTTTCATTGTGGATGAGATTTAGTTTGTCTTGGATTACTGCATTTTACAGCTTATGTATTCATACGAGACCTACGTATTTTGTATGAATACAGCTGGCATGTCTACGTACTTGGTCCTATGTATTTTGGGACTGGGGCGTTATATGTTTTTGTGGTGGCCCATGCAGGTCACGATAAAATTGTTTGGTTACTTTACCGTACCAAGCAAGCCTGCGAATAGGATTAGAAGTCTAGGATCTCATCCACATACTTGACAACTTTCTTCAATCTACCGTTTGACTCATCGATTACATCTTGCTTGATTCCTTCTATCATTATCCTTATCTTCCCTTCGTGCTTGCTAGAGATTGACCATATTAGTTAACTGTCCCAAACACCATTAGTTTAATTCTTTAAGTTGGGTAGACTACCTTATGACCTAGCAACCCCTTTGACCTGGTGACCTATATTAGCAAGTTTATTTAGATCCTATAATCTAGAGGACCTAACCCGTCTAGCCAACCAAGGACTTAGACAAAAAGACTATAGGACGACTATAAAGAGACCAACACAAGATATGACTTAGAATCCTTCCGCTTTCTTTCAATCTAAACCTCTCGTGCCTATGTTTTTACTATCTTGACTAATGATGCTAATGTAGCCTAGCTTTTTGCAAGCTTATTCTTTTACCAGGCTTGTTTCAAGACATATGTTATTGGGCATGTCCACTAACATATGGTCTAATCAGAACCGGTGCATGATGGTCTGATCAACCGAGTGCACTTTGGTTCACTTTTGTCTATTATTCTACGTGGATGGGGACATAGCTAAACTTGTCCTTTAGAATCCCATCCACGACTGCCTTGACAATTCCTTTGAAATTCGTTTCGGTCGTCTTTGAATCACGTATTCGTATTTGATAACGCCTCCTTCGAAATCTATATTGATTTCGCCTTCACCTATTTTAGAAAGACGAAGGCATTATACTTGCACTCCTCCTAACCCTCCTATCGACTATGACCATTCTCGCTCGATATTGCTATATCTTCATCCTAAACTCCTCGCCCTCCTTCTCGGCCCTATAATTACTGTCATAACCTTCTAAATCTAATTCATTCTTTAATCGTGCCCTCAACCTACTCTCAAGAGACCATAACTGTAAGGCTCTAAATTATTTTATTTTACTTGAGCCCATACTATTCTTTATTGCGAGTCGTCTTAAACATTCCTTCTTGCGTTAATCCATGACTATCTCCGCCTTATTGGAATCACGACGCTAATGCAAGTTTTCATTAAACGTCGTTCCCTTATCTTGATTTGACTATGCTTTCTTATCGATACCCCCTTTGCCTTTCACCTCCCTACTAATTCCTAATTTCGAGGACGAAATTCTTTTAAGTTGGGTAGGATGTAAAACCCCAAAATTTCTACTATATTTTTATTATATCAATTTTTGTACTGATTTAAAATTTTTGTACGGTATGTCACGTAGTCGTATTATACGTCGCGCGCGAAATTTTATTTTTCGTAGTTGCTCGACGAGTGCGAATATGTGCGAGCGTACATATTTTAGAAAATATTTTATTTATTATTTTATAGTTTCAAAATAATATAATTAATTTACTATCTTACCAAGTTGTTATTTTATTTACCGAAGCCTTCATTTATACAATTATTAAAAATAATTAATATTTTTATTGTATACTAGAAAAACATAGTTACGAAAATATTATTTGTATACATATATATGGATAATTATTTATTGGTTTATTTAAATAATGTAATTTTCGAAATTAATTATTATAGTATTTTTGGAAAACATATTTTGAATTTATTGGGTAGATTTAAATATTGATTTGAAAATTATGTATCTATTTAAATAGTTGATATTGGAAATTTGAATTATTAAATTGATTTTTAAACTAAGGGGATTTAATTTGATTTTAATTGAATTTGGACTAGGATTTGATTTGATTGGTTTTAAATTAAATAGCAAGTTATCTATTTTGGGTTTTAAACTATTCCTAAACTTTATCGAATTGGGAATTCCCACGTCCTATAAATAGGCAGGTACTCCTCCAATTTTTCACATCCACAATTTCTCCACAAAATCAACCGTGAGTGCATCGTGTCCTTGTCCATCTTTTTCTTCCATTATTATTTATTACAATTACATTATCTCCTTCCTCCTCGCACCCCGACACAAATCAAAATCCCAAATCCTAATCCTAATTTTTCCAAAACCCCGACCACCATTACAGCACACCAAGCCATCACAAGCGTCTGCCCCATTGGCCGTAACAAATCAGCAACCCTCACCGGAAGCGCCACCACTATCTACGAGCACCACCCCCATCACTGTCCACAACTCCCTCGACTAAACACGAACCACCATCATCCCTTCGCCTCGCCCCTCATCCCGCCAGCATCACCATTGAACCACCGCTGGACGACCCCATCACCCAACAATCACAGACCCGACCGTCACCCTGGTCGCCGGCCTCCGAACACCCAGCAAAAAAAAAAAAAACCACCGTCACCACCACCATTGTCATCGTCCTCCACCCGTCAGCAAAACCACCACCGTCACCACCCCCGACCAACCTTGGTCGACACCACCGCCACCAGAAATCCCATCACCCACACCACCAGAGAGAAATACACAGAGAAAAGAAAAACCAACAACCCACACACCCCCTCACCTGGCCACCGCGTCGGCCATCGTGCGAGCCGGCGAATCTACCGAAGTCCGGCCGTCCAACGCCGCACCGCCCGTCCCCGCCGCGCGACCGCCGGTAAACCCCACACGACTATCAGAGACCGCGTAGCACCGCCTAGTCGTCCGATCCCCGTACGCTCCTTGCCGCCAACCCTCCGGCGCAGCCCTAGCCGGATCATCCGCTCACTTCGCCGACCACACAAGCCCCAAACCCTGACCCGGCCGCTCACCGCCTTCGCCCTCTCCGACTTCTCCGCCGCCCCCAATTCCTCTGCGACCGTCCTCGAGATCTGCGCCGCACCTAAGCCCTCGCAGCCTCCGCTTCCTCTCCATCAACCCCGCGGGAGGCGCCGCGCTGCCTAGCCTCTTCCCACCACCGCTCGTCATCCCGCCCCTCGGCACCGCGGCCGCGCAGCCGCTCGCGCTCGCCGGAGTCGCATCCTTGCGGCGTCTCCTCCGCAGTGTCGGGACCCCGTCGGACCATTCGCCTTAACCCCCTCCGCTGGCCTTTTCCCCTTCCTCCGCTCTCCCGCTCCCTTCCCTCTCGATTTCCCCATCTTCCGCTCTTCCCCATCCCCTTCTTTCTCCTTTTCCTTTTCTTCAGTATTTTTTGTTGTTGTTTGTTTAAGTCTGTTCTCTCTCTCCCTCGGGAGAGGAGCAACGTAGGTGAACAGGTTTTGAGTTTTTGTTTTGTTTTTGATTTTTTTTGTTATGTTTTTGATTTTTTTGTGTTTTCTTTTCTTCCTTTGTTTTGTTATTTTTATTAATAATAAATTTCTAGATATAATGAATGATATACAGATTGACTAGCTGTCTGTATGTTATGTAGTATGGATAAAATAAATTATTTGAGAAGAAAAAAAAAATATAGAGAGTTGCTTAGCCTAAAACACATTACTAAACTATTTTATGGTACTCAAAATAAAAAAAAATGTTTTTATTATTATTTCATAGTTTTGACCAAAATTAATTTTTCTAGGTACTCAAATATTGTGATATATTTTGTAGTTACTAATTTTATACAATATTTTTCTAGTGTGTACATATATTTACCAAGGTAATTTTTACACTAATAAAATCTACTTTTCAATAAATAAATTTAAAAAGTATTTGGATTTTGTTTCTATAGAAAATTTTAAAGTTTTGATTAGATATATTATTATAGTATTTCTGTTTTCAAAAAGATATAGTTTTCAAATGTGATCTAATTTTCTACCTACCAACTCTATTTTTGTGTTAAAAATAGTTTTATAAAAACATAAATACTATTCTCCACTTCTTACGATTTTCCTCTAGCCCATGACTAAACCTATACTCTCGCCAATTCTAGACTTCCTTATATTATCCCTAACTGATTTGACTATTCCGGACTCAATGACGTAACCCGTTCCATCGTCTAAGATCATCTTGTGTCGTTTTGACATTCGAGACTACTTCTGTGCCGATATGATCATATCATGCCGATCAACTTTAAATCAAACTGAGAGGTCGTCTTGCGTACTTGTAACATCGAAGTCGATCGTGCCACCTTGATCATTGCACCACACCGGGCCGCTCACCAGGCGTCGCAACAGGCAAGTATACCTTGCTAATTAAACTGTCAATTATTTATTTACTGCATTATTTACTTTATTTCATATTGATAGTTTTCTTTGATATAAATTGCGTGTCCAAGCCACACTTGGGTGCAAGCGACTTTATTAGTCGTTATTTTATTTTATGCATGATGACTTAGAGTTAGCGGACTACCTTTTTGTTGGAGGTATCCTTATATCTCCTTTGGCTGTGACACTCACACTACACGGTTTGAGACATGTTACTAGGGACACGACTTATTGACTAGCTATCTTTATTGTCGTGTGACGGTAGATATTCGTGACTGCTATGACTAGGATTTTAGAGACTCAAGCAGTTACAAAACTGGACGAGCCATGGACATGACTTGAACAGTGTGGGATATATTGGGGGAGGACAGTCGCTAGTGCGTATGGGAAGCCAAACAGGTAACCCATAGTTTTCGAAAGGAACTATGGCGATATTTTGCAGTTGCCCTCTGACGTTTTAGACGTTACGGACGGATACGGATCACTGGATGCCAGTTACGTACTTATAGCCACAAATCCCACCCATGCGCATGAAAGTTGTCCTCTAAATTGCACATTAGGCGGTTAGAATCTCCTTTGCATATTTGTGTCTAGGATAGTCTTTTATATATTATTATTCTGACAGTTCATATTAGCTTGTTCTTCCTGTATCTTGCTACGTCCGTCTGAGGACCTGGTTTTTCCCCAGGTGTGTGTTCATGTCTTCCGCAGGTACCCTAGCCAAGGCCGTGGTCTTCTTCATTCATTCGAAGACAATTGCGCTTGGTTCGTTTTGCCATTTTTATCGCTCGATTTATTGTACATTTCTTTTATTGAGATAGTTGGTAGTGGACTTTGTCTCCGCCCAACGATTGTATCATAAATATTCGAGTTGATATTCATATCATTATTCTTTTCATTGTGGATGAGATTTAGTTTGTCTTGGATTACTGCATTTTACAGTTTATGTATTCATACGAGACCTACGTATTTTGTATGAATACAGCTGGCATGTCTACGTACTTGGTCCTATGTATTTTGGGACTGGGGCGTTACATATTCTGCTGGGGCATTCCAGGTGCAGTCAATTGGGATGCAGTCCAAGCCTCTGATAAATAATCCCTAAACTCTCCAAAGAGGTACTCGCCACCATAATCTGATCGTAATGATTTGATATATTTTCCATGACGTTTCTCCGTTTCAGTCTTGTACTCTTTGAATTTCTCAAAGCACTCAGACTTACGGCGCATCAAATAAATGTATCCATATCTTGAATAATCGTCAATAAATATGACAAAATATTCAAAGCCACCTCTAGCTTGGATAGTCATGGGTCCACACAAATCAGAATGAACCAATTCTAACACATCTTTGGCCCTATATCCCTTCGCCGTAAAAGGCCTTTTGGTCATTTTACCTTCCAAGCAGGATTCACAGACTGGTAGTGCCTCCACTTCCAATGAACTCAAAGGTCCATCTTCAACCAGTCTTTGAATTCTTCTTAGGTTAATATGCCCCAATCGCAAGTACCAAAGATATGTTTGGTTCATACAAGAAGGTTCTTTTCTCTTATTTAAGTTAGATGACATATTATTTATTTTCATAAGTTGCATTGTGGGCGAAATAGGATTAATGACATACAAATTATCAACCAATGCACCAGAACAGATAAAATGTTTATTCTTTCTAATAACAATATTGTCATTAAAATAAACTGAATATTCATCCTTAACTAACATAGAAACAGAAACTAAATTCCTTCTAAGTGAAGGTGCATAAAGACAATCTCTCAATGTCAAAGACTTATTTCTACCAAAAGATAAAATAACATTTCCTAATGCAACGACCGATACTTTTGTAGCATCATCCATGATCAAGCATATCTCTCCATCACTGAGCCGTCTGGTTTCCTGGATCCCCTGCAATGTATTATAGACATGATTAGTGGCTCCTGTATCTACACACCAGGTGCCGGTAGATAACACCGCTAAACATGTTTCAACTACTAGTAAATGAGATATAACTTCTTTGTTCCCTTGTTTGAGAAGTGGACAATCAGTCTTCCAATGTCCTGACCCTTTGCACTTGAAACATTTATCTTTCGGCTTTTTTACCGCGTCTTGAGGTCCCATGCCCTTCTTTGCTGAGTTTGCCTGTTTCTGAATGTTATTCTTCTTCTTACCGCCTTCTGGCTTAGAAGTAGAAGCCTTTTTAGAAACAAAAACATGACCACTCTGCCGAAAGAGAGATTCAGCATCCTGTAACTCTTTTGCAAGTTCTGCCAAACTATACAACCTTTTGTTCATGTTGTAATTAAGGCAGAAATTGTCAAAACTTTTAGGCAGAGTCCCGAGAATGATATCGACCTGGGATTCCCCATCGATTTCAGCTCCAAGGATCTCCATCTCATTCAGATGACCCATCACCTTGAGAACATGATTCCTTACTGGTGTACCCTCAGCCATTTTTGTATTCATCAAACATTTCATAGCAAACTGCCTAGCTGCTCTACTCTGATGTCCGAAGAGTTCCTTGAGGTTATACATCATGTCATAAGCTGTGGCCATGGCCTGATGCTGATGTTGCAGTACATTTGACATAGATGCCAGAATGTAACACCGCGTCATCTCATCTGCCTTTTTTCACTTCTTATAAGCCTTTTTGACCTCTTCATCAGAGTTAGCATCAGACTTAGGTGGGCATTCCTCAATAAGTACATATTTGTACTCCTCAGCAGTCAGAACAATGTCCAAATTACGTTTCCAGTCAATATAATTAGGTCCAGTAAGTTTGTTTTTTTTAAGAATCACCATAAGTGGACTGAAAGAACCCATTTTTGAAATCCTGAGAATCACATAAATAAAATTATGTAGGGCAAAAAAAACTTTTTGAATAAACTAAATATTGATTCCCTCAAAACAATAATAAGAAATTCACCAACACCTTGAACACCATAAATTTAGCATGCCACGATAGTGTGGACGTATACAAATTCAACTTTGTTCAAGTAGATTTTTCTTATTAATTTTACTGTCATGTCAATATGACTTTATAGCAAATAAAATTAATATGCTAGTCTTGCTCTGGTCATACAAATAATAGCAGTGACTCCGATGGGGAGGATACCATTATTTTTAACTAAGTGTATACCATTACTTAATACTAAGTCCATTACCTTGTAATAAGTTCCTTCAGATGAAGAAATGAACACATACTAGGTAACTTTCTACAATTATCCCTAAGGAAGTTTGTACTGGTGATCCATAATTATACTCATCCGATATGGAGGAAAGCACTAAAGCCAACACGCAAGTATAATTACATCACCTACAAACCAGTAATAGAGACCATGGGATTTATACTAAATAAAAATCCTCTCCCACTTAGTTATTTAACAATAAGGGTTTTTCTACTAGTTGATATTATGTCCATATTGTCCATTATTAATGTAGGCTTGGTTTTTCAAAAAAAACAACCACACAATAATAAACATACATAATCAGAAAAAGCAAAATGACAAAAATAAGAGAAAATATCCAACTATTATGGTCATCTTTGCTGCTCCGTCCTCAACTATCCGGATCCAAAATCTGGCGCTGCGCAGATCTCTTCTAGAAATTCTCTACGTCTTTGAAAACTCCATATTTGCTCCCAATTATACTCCCTTGCTTTCCGTATCATTGAATTCTCGTCCCTTTTTATTTTGAAGTGACGAACGATCATGCTGTCTAGGATTCATCAGAAATTCTTAAATTATAGTATAAATATTGCATGGTTATTGAGTTTTGATTGTTTATAGATTTGAGGGATTATAGATACCATATGTCCTAGATATTTTTAGTATAATTATTAGTCACTAGTTAGAAGATTATATGATTTAGTGACCTATGTTTCAAGGAAGTAGTGTGACCAAAGGTGGGTAGAAGTCATCAAAATTTTGTAAATACCAAATGATTAGAGAAGGCCATAAATATTTTTGAGAAATTAAATTTAAGGAGATTTAGATAATAGTAGACTTTCTTTTGAATTTTAGGAATAATTAGAAATTAGAATTTCGAGGACGAAATTATTTTTAAGGTGGGTAGATTTGTAGCTCCCCTTCCCGTAATTTTAAAATATTTTTTATTTTATTTATTTGACTTAAATGGTGATTTTAGATTTTTATAAATAATTATTTAGTTAATTATTACGGTAGAAGATTTTAGCCATGGTTGAGAGTTGGAGTACAAGGTGACTAGAAATCATGACACCGATAGTGCAATAGCGTGCCTTGACTAGTGTATTAGCCATGCCAAGGAAGACTCAGCCATGGTGACGTCCTAACTAGGAAAACTAGGACAAATTATGACTTAACCCGCATCGAAGATTTTATTTATTTTTTAATTATATTATTGAGTTGTGGGGAATCTGGTTGTACCGAACCTGTCCAGATTGGACCCAAGTCAAATCCAAGCTCATGAAGTCATGTAGTGGGACCAAATACGACCTCGTAGACGTGTTTGGTAAACGCAAACATTTTGTACATATTTTAGGAATTGGCAATTATTTTCTAAATATTTATTATATGTAAATTATGGGTATTATTAATATTAAATAGCGTTTAGAGTATTGTACGAATTTTCGGAGCCAAATAAATAGTGTGTTTGATGAGTTCACCGAAATACGTCATTGGTTTAATTTCTGTTGTCATTAGAATTATTATTGTTATTAATATTGTTGATGTTATTATTAAATAATGTTATTTTACAATTATTGGTTATAATTATTTTATTGTCAAATAAATAATATAGTATATGTGTTCCTACGTATGTAGGTAGGCCCTACACTAGGTGGTAAAAGTATTGAGGTTATTGGGATTTATGAAGATTATCTATAAATTATATATGTGTGTAAGTGTATATATAGATATAATAATTATATATGTGTGTAAGTGTATATATAGATATAATAATTATATGTGTGCGGATGAGTATGTATATCTATACTTATATACGTGTATACATATGTATATGTGAATATACGTATATATATATATATATATATATATATATATATATATATATATATATATATATATATATATATATATATATATATATATATCAGTATATAAAATATATTATATGTATATGTAAATGCTATATATATATATATGTGTGTGTGTTTTGTACATAAGTATTTATATATATAGATATATGTATCTATATATATATGTATAGTAAGAGAAAAAGAAAACAGAAAAAGAAAAAAGAAAAAAGAAGCAGTAACAACTCAGCTCCTGTGGGGACCCGCAACACCCGAACTTGTATTCACCCAGCCGACCTTAAGCTTACATATATTAATATATGTAAGCAGAACCGAGAACAGAATCGAGAACAGAGGGAGAGTTCGTAGCATGAACCCTAAGCCAACGCCGCCACACCCACCCGTATGCCAGCCTGGGACCCCGCACGTCGACGGTGCCGCCGGCAGAGAGCGGCCGATCGCCGGAGTTGGCCGACCGCGCGCACGCGCGCAGGAAACAGACGACAGCAGCGGCCTAGTTTTTCCCCAACTTCGCAAGTATTTTTATCTCTCCTCGTCTCATCGTTTTGCGATCCGATTGATTCTTTGCGAAGACAACATGAACACGAACAACCTACTCTTTGTAGATCACGATTTCGTTCATCGTATAAAAAGATATGTCGATTTAAAGGCGGAAATAAAATAGCATTAAAATAGTTTAATCTTTTTCGATTATTGACGCAACTTGGTATCAAAATTTTCCGTCAACCTGTTCATCAAATTGACGAACATTATGCACAGAAGTTGAAGACAACCTATAGGACATCACAACCCTTTTTGTAGATTCTAATTTCATTTAACAGATAAAAAGTTATTCGATTCGGAAGTTTAGTGAAAACCTGTTTTTAAAACTTAGAAAAACCCTTCGCCACGACGTGCGTCCCGCCATTCCGGGCGACGTGGTCGCGAACCGAAAGCATCGAAAGATGCGTAACGGCTTCATGGTCGTGTGGGCTTTGGCAGAATTCAAATTGGTCGCGTGTGCGCGATAAATTTGATACGTAACCGTCGAAATTCACCGTATCGTACACTTTACAAATTTCTCAATTACTTTGTACACGCTCCTCAGATCGAGACGAAACTTGCGCCAACAGGACCGTATCATTTTTCTGGTCCTGTTGTAGGATGTGAAAAATTATGACACGCTGTCATTTTTATCCATACGCTTAAAGACAGATGCCAGTTGAAGCCATACGCTCAATCAGAAGTCTCAAGGCCATACGCTCATCAAAAGCCATACGCTCAGTAGATATATTATTTCTTAAAAATGACAGCACAGCATACACTAAATGAAGAATGAATCTGACGTCTCGTCTTTCGTGTAAAGATAATGGTCATGAAAAGAGTAACCGTCATTCAGGATTTTGAAGAGTTGATTTTGTCTTTTACGAGGACAGCTCAGCAGATCATTAATGCAAAAGCCATCATTACTGTCAATTTTGACAGTCTGTCAGCCGTCATATCTGCAGTCACGACGCTCGAGAAAATCTTTTTGAAGCTTATTAAAAGATATGGTGTATCAAAGAAGATTGATGATAGCCACGTGGCCATTTCTCCAATGAGCGTATGAAATCTATACGGCTCCTTTTTCTTCCCAGTCAAGTGAGCGTATGGACCTCACGTGACTCTTCATCCAGCCAAGTGAGCGTATGGACCTCACATAACTTCTTGCCAGTCAAGTAAGCGTATGGACTTCACAGGACTCCTTGCCAGTCAAGTGAGCGTATGGGCCTCACATGTCTAAGTGAGCGTATGATTCTTCCTCAAAAGGCAGCATATAGCAGTAGTCATGTCCAGAATGACTTTTCAACGTGCAGTCAACACACGTTCTTACGTGTCCTGCACTCAGTTACCCACTTCTTCAGAAGTTATGCAACGTGGCATCCATGCCACCAGTTTCTCCTGAACATGCTCTACTACTTTCAACCGCACGCTAATGTGTCTTCATCAGATTTTGCCACGCGTCCCTGCAGTTTTGCACATGTCTAGTAACTGCCTGAGCGTATGCTTAAGGGCAGTTATCCTGAACTCTATAAAAAGGAGTTTCTTCATCTTCATCAAGAAAACAGAGAATTTGTCAGAGAGAACAGAGAGATTGCCCAGTTGCTGTCCAAAGTTCTTCAAAGTTCGAGTGTTCTTCATCGTATCGTCCAAGGGATAGAGTAATCGTCTTCTAGATTAGATTCCTACCGTTGTAATTTTCCCAGATACAAAATAAATAAAGAGAATTTATTTATGGAAAACAAATTGATAAATAAAGAGAATTTATTTATGGAAAACAAATTGGCGACTCTGCTGGGGAAAGCTGTCTCCTCCAACGAGATAGCAACAACTCAATGCGATACTTCGTCGATCGGCTCAACGAAGAAAGTGATGGTCGTGCAATTCGACCAATCTGCTTATGAAGAAATGCTCAAAGTGAAAGAAGGCCGAACTACTTCTTCCACTCCTGTTGCTGCCAAGAAGCAGGGACACTCTGTCTATGTCCCTAAGTCTTCTTCAATGGTCCGAGACGTTTCTGTCACCTCTTGTGCTGACAAGAATATGTCTTCAACTTCAATGAAGCTCGCCTCGGCTTCTTTGAACAAAGCAACAGTGGTTTCTCCTGGTCACACTGACAAAATTGGTTCTTTAACCAAGTCAGCATATCCAAGGAAAACCATCTTTAAAAACGGTAAAGTCTCTTCTTCTTCTTCTATTCTTACGACAGCAGTCGGCTCTTTAGCCATCAATGACTCTGTACGTATGACGGTCAAAGGACAGCGTACGGCAAAACCGGCGTATGACAAAGTCCAACATCAGGCAGCATACGCTAAGCCAAAGCCAGCGTATGCAAATAAGAAGGCAGCGTATAGCCAAAGCTCTAATCGGAAGACAGCGTATGCTAACAGAGATGGTCCTTTGACTAATTCTCAAAATCAAACTGGGGGTTCTCTTTCACAGAACATACAAATGATTCCTCCACAAATTGCACATCTGGTGCCAACCAAGGAGAAAGACTCTTTAGTCAATCTCTCAACTCCTGAGGTCTTTACCTCTAGAGTTAATTTGACTAGTAATTTTACTATATCAAACAAAGGAAAATGCCTTTTGGCTACTTCCTCTAAAGATGGATTATTACCGACTCCCAGCCGGAATAATACTCATCTTCCTTCTCTCAAAATTTCTCGATCTGAGAAAGGTAAATTACAAGTATCTAAGACTGAAACTAAAGTCATATCTACGACGGATCTTCGTAATAAGCTTAAACAGAGTCATCTTGATTCCATTAAAACAAGTATACCAGATCCTGATACAGAATATGCTAAGAACTATGTGGCTCAAATTAATCAGTCATTATACACTCAAGAGCCGAGAAGACAGAAGAACAAAAGACAAGTTTCTATACAGAAACTATCTTCAAATATTTCCCAATCTGTTCCTACAGATCTTCGGGAGTATTTACAAAATAAACGGAGAATTGACACTCCGTCAGGCTATGATATTGCTCATATTTGCCATGAAAAGCATGGCTGCAACTTCCAACCTCGAGTTGTGATTCAGTGTTGTTGTTCATCAGAAAGACAATCTGTTTTTGAACGGATACAATATGAACCAATATTGGATGAAGATGAACCTCTCTATGCTTCTATCAATATGACATCCAGAAATATTGGGGGTAACATACGATCTGATGCTATATCAGATTCTGAAGATGGTATTTTTCTTGGCACCCGATCCAGGACCAGAGCTTTAGCCAGGGTCTCTTCTTCTTCTCATCCAAGTGATAATCCGGAGATCACAGAAGACTTCCTTGGAGAGTCCAACTTTCCAGCATTATCTCCTATAAACTGTCCCGGGAAAGATACTGACTCTCACAGCGATGATTCAGAACAAACTGTTTCATCAGCTATTCCTCGAATAATTACCACTTATATGGTAGATAGCAATCAGGAACCTTCAACTAATACCGAAGCTCATGAACAGAGGATTTCTTCCTTAGAACAACAGTTACGAGCTATGGCAGATACATTGAATGCTATGCACACTCTTATGCAAACTCAGCATCAAACTCAGCAAGTTCAACAAACAGTACCACCAGTGGTATTAAATACTCATGTTGCTTTAAATCCTGAACCCTCTAATATTCTGGGGGTACAGTCCAATGTTCCTGTACAAACCACTCCAAGTCAGTCTGGAGATGGGGGTGGTACATACGCTGCAGTTCCTCCTCCCAGTTATACTCAACAAGCTACAAATCTACAATCATCCGGAATTGTTACTGAAGAGTTAAAGAATCTTCGAACTCAGTTTGAGGCATTTAAACAAAAGAATGGTTTACAAAGGTTAGGCATCAAACAACCTTACCCGATAGAATGGAAGCAAGTATCATATCCTCCTAAATATAATCCTCCAACTATCTCTTTCTTTGATGGAACTACTTCTCCAAGTCAGTTCATTAATCATTTTGAAGTAATGACTGATCAATTACAACCAAGCGATGCCCTCCTCACTCGGGTGTTTGTTGGATGTCTCAAAGGAACAGCTTATGAATGGTATAGAAGCCTCCCTGATGGGTGCATTACTTCATTTACTGGTTTTAAGCAAATGTTTCTTGAACGGTTCTATGAGGGGCTTAATGACATGACAATGTCAGCCCTCATAAGAATTAAACAGAAAAATAATGAAACCACTGAGGACTTTATTGAAAGATTCAGAAGAGAAGCCCTCAAAATGCCTCTCGGAACTCCCGATGCTGTTACCATCGATACTTGCAAATCAAATCTTCTACCAATAATTAGTATGTGGACTGGATCCACTCAGTTCCAAGATTGGCCTTCTTTCATCGTCAGTGCCAAAGCTGCTGAAGTCAGTGCTGAAACCTTTAAAGGTCTGGGGGTACAAATAGCTCCCAAGGACTCAAATCAGAGTGCTAGCAATAATACTCGACCCAATAATCGCAAAGGGAAAGAGGCTCTTGAAATCAATCTCCAGAGCAGTAGTCAAGAGGTAAAAACTACCCAATCTACTCCAGCTCTGACAAATCAACAACAGAGACCTCCTCGACCGAAGGAAGAATATTCTTTTGATGATGATGATGTTCAGGGTATCTTTGAATGTTTGCTCAAAGGCAACAAAATACAATTACTAGAAATCAAAAAGCCTGATGAAGCTAACAAAACAGATCATCCAAAATATTGTCCATATCATAGAATGCTGGGTCACACAATTCGGTCTTGCTATGTATTAAAAGGAAAAATTTAAGAGATGATCAAGTCAGGAGTTGTAACACTGACACCCAAAGACAAGACAGTCACAGCGAATGTAATTTCAATGCAGTTCGGTGACTTCCCTCCCTTGATGGTGGAAAGTGGGATTATTCCTTTTCCCAAAGCAACTCTCGAAGTTGTAAATACTCCACCAGCACAATATGAAGGACTTGTTCCTATCACAACTAAGAAGGGAGAGATCATGTGGATCCACCCGGACTTAGTAACAGAGTTTGCAGCATCTTCCTCTTCTCCTCGGAAGTCTAAAAGAAACTCGGGAAGACTAAGTCATGCAATGTGACTTCTAGTTTCACACCTGATGCTTATCTAACCTCTACTTTTATCTTGGCAGGAAGTTCATTCCCTAATGAGATAAAATCTGTACCTCAATTTGAAAATAGGTACAAGCCAGCATTTCATCTATATAGTTCACAATCTCGTGAATTAATGGCGAAGATGGGTTATGATTTAACCACTGCTCCTGGTTTGAACTCGGGCAAGGGACTCCGAGCACCTTTAGCCATCACTATGAGACATAATCAATCTCGTGTTGGTCTCGGTTTCTGGAATGAAGCTCTAATCAAGCATAAAAGAACCAAGAGCAAAATAAAGAATTGCAATATGGTTTCAATAGAATCTGAACCTGAATCTGAAGTCGAAGCTCATGCTGGAACTCGGTCCGGAAAAGTATATCTGAAAGATTATGCTGATATTCTGGAAGAAACTCCTGATGTCCCTCCAATTACAGCTCCAGTACCAGTATCTATCGAAGAACCTGCAAATGTTCCTGTTGAAGCAGTTCTTTCTAAACCAACAACAGCTGACAAAGGCAAACAACAAGTCCGCTTTGACAAACCACTGAAGAAGTCATCTCCTACAGGACTTGAAAAGCCTTATAATTTTGATATATTGGCTCAACTAGCCAATACACCAGCCAAATTGTCGATCTTCGAGCTCTTACGCCTTTCTAAAGAGACTCGAGAAACTTTGAGTGAAGTACTGTTGCAAGCAGAATCTTGCCTAACTCTCCTCAAGAAGTTGGAAATAGACCCTGTTTCTCATTGTCATAATGTATTGGAATTTATTCCAAACATTACTTTCACACAGGACGATATGCTGTTGGAGGATAATCGACATGATCGTCATTTATATCATACAGGATATATTGATTCTATGAAGGTTGATCGTCTACTGATTGATCCAGGATCTGCTCTCAGTATCATGCCAAAAGCTATGCTAGATGCATTGAAGATACCTGTGCATAGTCTCTCTGGCACTATCACTACTATATTGGGATTCAATCAAGGAAAAAGTGAGCCTCTGGGCAAGATTCGCCTTAAATTTCAAATAGGCGATCTTCGTACTAAGGTTACTTTTTACATCATCGACAACCATGGATGTTCCTACAATGCTCTATTGGGAAGACCATTCTTGCATGAACATAATATTGTTCCTTCAACTCTTCATCAATGCTTCAAATATGTTGATGATAATGGAGAAGTTCAGAAGGAGGTCGCAGATCTCTACCCATTTAAAGGAGTCGAAGCCTACTTCAGTGACGCTCGCATGTACAAAGACGAATACTCAAAAGTCTTGCAAGCTATGGATGACGATGATGAGACATCCAAAGATGATACTTTTGTTATTCCTGTAAAAGGGCGTATTATTCCTCTACAGTCAATTAAATCATCTGAAGAAAATTCACTGATAATTCCAGTCAGTGGACGTACTACTTCATCGTCCGCCCGGACTTCACAAGGTTCACTGATAATTCCAGTCAGTGGACGTACTACTGCATTGTCCTCTCAAGCTCCTCAAGGTTCACTGATGATTCCTGTCAGTGGACGCATTACTCCCCCTCCACCTTCTCAGACTAGATCAGATACTCTGGTCATACCAGTCAGTGGGCGTATTTCTTATCCACGAACTTCTTCAAGGGAGCTCACCTCTTCTGAGCCTTTTGTTATCGATCTTAATCGAAACAATGTTAATGATCAATCTTCCTCCTCCCCTTTTGTCATTAATTTGACAAAGTCTGATAAGGCTCAGCCTTCTGTTGTAAATACAGTATTTGATATTAATGAAGCATCTCCTTTGCAGTATATTGATGTCTACAATCATGTACAAAGTTATTTACAATTGTTAGATAACTTAGAATCATTAACTATAGGAGTTGTTCAAACTCTTCATACAGACGTATCATTGGAGTCCATACAAAAATCATACTTTGTAGTTCCTGCTCGAAAGAAAGGAGAAAATCCAATATTCTTCTATAAGGGACCCCAAAACCCTTCTGGACTAGAAGAAGATGATGTAAACAATGATACTGGATGGTTACAACTGCGTCGCTACAGTCAACAATCCAAGAATATTATCAAGAATATGGGTTATGACTTCAGAACCAGTCTCAATAATAGAAAAGGAAGAAGAATGCCTATTCGAATTCCTCCATTAAAATACGGAAGGACAAAATGTGGTTTAGGTTACACTGCTCCTACCCCTTCTATCAACATAGTCCATGAAGAATTAAAATCCGATGAAGACAAACGATCTGAGTCTTCTGATTCTCTCTCCTGGGATTCTGACACTAGTATTGGTGATCTCCATCGCTCTATTCTATCCATCAATATGGTCTCTGTTGATGGCCCGCAAGAGTATGATGAAGATGAAGATGATTTTGAAATATCACCCGAATCAGAACAATGGGCTCAGAGATTAGATAATCAATGGGAATTCAGGTTTGATATTGGTGAAAAAGGGTCCCCTAAACCAATATTCATCAGTGAAAATCTTTCAGAAATAGATAAGCAAGACATGATCAAGCTTATTCGTGATTATATAGATGTCTTCGCCTGGAGTTATGAGGATATGCCGGGATTAGATCCAAAGATTGCCATGCACAAACTTAACATCATGCCAAATGCTAAACCAGTCAAACAGCAACAGCGACGATTTCGTCCAGACATTATGGATGCAATTGAAGCTGAAGTCAACAAGCTTATGGCTTCCGGATTTATTCGAGAGGAACAACATCCTGAATGGGTGGCTAACATCGTTCCTGTCCTTAAAAAGACCGGCAAGATCCGAGTCTGTATAGATTTTCGTGATCTCAATGCTGCTTGTCCTAAAGACGAGTTTCCTCTACCAATTACAGATGTGATGATCGATAACACATGCGGTTTCGAACGAATGTCATTTATGGATGGATATTCGGGGTACAATCAAATCAAAATGTTTCCAGATGATGAAAAACACACTTCCTTCAGAACACCGATCGGTACATACTGTTATACAGTAATGCCGTTTGGTCTCAAGAATGCAGGAGCAGCATATCAGCTTGCTTCTATGGATGGGAAAGTCACGATGATGCCTATCAATGGCAAATTCTTAAAGAAATATTACGTATAATATTTTCATCATTCCCCAGTAAATATAATTTGATATCGTTATCCCCAGAGGAAACTGATATTCCACCATGTATCATTTTCCCAGAGAACTTGATATTTCATTTTATTAGACCCCCAGTGGATTTAATAAAAATCTTGTATAGAAAATCATGTCCATATTACCTCTGAATTTTTTATCTCAGTATGTATCATATTTTCTGTTCTATGAAAATGATATCTCGTCCTTTTGATTCCGGAGTCTAAAGATCAGTGAGTGAAGGCAAAATAATGTAAAGCAGGAAGGATATATCATAAACAAAGTTTCTTTAAACAGAGTTTATTTGAGACAAATTCTTCAAGAAATACATTATCATGGAAGATCACTGTTATCCCTTTCGTACTTGGGACGATGACCACATACATAATTAGCAAAAGAATTGAATACATCTTCTCCTGATCGCATCAAGAACTGACAGGCAGCCAGCCTCATTGCTTCTTCTTCTTCGGTTTCTCCTGGTTCGACCAGGAAATCCAAGATATCTTTCGGCAGCTTGGGAACAGACGAGCTTTCGCCCGTCTCCTTCTTCTGTGGAGTTAAGTGCTCTTTAGCACTTTCATCAACCTTGAAGACGACTTCGGCTTTCTTCGTGTTCTCTTCGGAAGACATTTCGAATAAAAGAGATGTGTGATCCTTCATTCAAAGATATGATTTATTTATAGGCATATGGTTGCCAGAATCAAAGGAACGTGTCCTTTTCCGATATTCATTCATTAAATACTTGACGGTTCATCTGTGCATTTATTATATTCATCTGGTGGTTCGTCCGTTCATAATCTTCTATCAATTCATTAAGTGGGGATTCGTTATTTGATCACATTTTCATAACCTCTGAATCGATTCCGAATCTACTTATTTTTCGTTATTTGACCTCTGCATAGAAATCAATCTATTTTCTTTTTGGGTTCCTATATATTATCACGTCCATAATACCTCTGATAATATCATATACTCTAAAACAGAAAAGAAGATTTCATTATCTATCATGTCCACAATTCATCCACAAATACAAATCATTGAGCATAGAAGAATTGTCATTTCCATTCCCATTTCACCATAAAAAGTCTATTACATTTTTCTTAGACTTTCTTACAAATCATAATGGAAATCTATTACAAATCTTGGATTTTCATTCTATGTACAACTAAGATCTATTTCTTCTTGGATCTTCTCTGGCAAATCTCGTTGTTTGTGGCAATTCCTGGGCGTCCAGCAGGAATCAAACTCTGGTCTTCTCTCTCAGACGAGAGGAGAACCACAGAGTAGGGCAACACGAAAACGTGTTACTGCCAATACAATTGGTGGATGGGGGTAACCTCTCAAGGAAGACAGGAATGTATCCAAACCTTGGGATACAATTCCTAGTTCTGCCTTGAAAGGAACTCTACTACCCGATTTCTCGGTAGTAGAGTTAACTCAACCATCCAACTCTCGTGTATAAAGGCTCTTCCTACCATCTGAGGAAGACCCTTCTATCACACGATGAGTTCTGAGTTGTCTGATTTACGCGTCAAAAGCGTATGAGCTCCCTGATGTAGATGTCAGCAGGATATTCTCTACGACATCCGTATCCCCAATGCCAGTTCTGAAGAAAGTTTTCAGTCGAGCTTCTGCAGAAAACAGCAAGAAATATTCAGCGTGAGGTTATTAAACAGAGACAAGCGTGTATTGTTCAAATCAGAGAAAATCATTTCATACGCACTGGCTGATCAAGCGTGACAGAATAAGTACGTATACTACAATTGCTTACCTACAAGCTTGATGTTGAAGATTGGCAGATTCATGTTTGATGCAGTATGCAGAAATCGAACGTTAGAAGACATTGCTTTCCTGTTTGAGAATGAAATCTCTCAAATATTTCATTCTCAGAGAAGAAAGAAAAGAGTAGGGGATGAGTATCTATGAAACTCAGCTACCTATTTAAAGGATGAAGTACGAGCCTATTCTTGGAAAGGATCCACAAATAGCGCTCATAAAACGTAGAATGAATGACACGTGTACTTTGGAAACTTGCATAGTCTTGGAAATGTTCAAAGAATGCTTTCCACAACGTTGGGAGATGGCGTAACTTACGGCTATTTATTGGTGCATGCTTTTTAGCGTAATTCACAACGTTAAAAGACAGCGTAGTTGATAGCGTAACATACGCTATTCATTGGCATACGCTATCCAGCGTAATTCATAAACATTGGAAGATAGCGTAACATACGCTATTTATTGGTATACGCTATCTAGCGTAACTTATAAACTTGGAAAGTAGTGCGACATTGGAGACAGTCAAAGAATGCTAATTAAATTAAAAGTACGCAGATCAAACACAGAAATTGTACTTCATTTCTTCAAAACAGGCACTGGTGGCCTTACAAAAGACAAAACAAAAGTGCAACAAAAGCATGAAGAGTCACTTTCCAAAGCGACTGAGCTTGTTGCCTAGTTCTTCCACGCTCTTAACTCCCAAGCGGTGCAACAGAGCCTTGAACTTGTCACGTTGCTCTATGAGGCTGCGTCCATCAGAAGGAGCTGAGCCATCCAAGCCAAAATAGCTCAAGAAATTCTTGGCTAGTTGTTTGGGATCATCTTTGAGCTCGAAGACAAAGGGCTCCGGCTCTTCACCCCCAAAAGTGGGGTCCCCATGAGAACAGAATCCCAACTTGCGTGCTTCTTCTTCAGCAGCTTCCTTTGGAGTCATGGTTGCAAGAGACGAATGTCAAGAAATTGAATTCTCTCAGTTTATATAATAGAGCTTGCTGGCTGTTCATATTCTTCCATTAGATTCAATCAATCTCGAAAAATGAAGAGTCATCATGACATTTAATAAATTCATTTTGCATGAACAGACTCATGCCAGCGTGTTAGGACTCATTCCCACTTTTTGTTCAAAGTAATTTCGAACTTTTGAAACTCATAAAGTTCGAAAACTTTGAAGGGGGTCTTGTAGGATGTGGAAAATTATGACACGCTGTCATTTTTATCCATACGCTTAAAGACAGATGCCAGTTGAAGCCATACGCTCAATCAGAAGTCTCAAGGCCATACGCTCATCAAAAGCCATACGCTCAGTGGATATATTATTTCTTAAAAATGACAGCACAGCATACACTAAATGAAGAATGAATCTGACGTCTCGTCTTTCGTGTAAAGATAATGGTCATGAAAAGAGTAACCGTCATTCAGGATTTTGAAGAGTTGATTTTGTCTTTTACGAGGACAGCTCAGCAGATCATTAATGCAAAATCCATCATTACTGTCAATTCTGACAGTCTGTCAGCCGTCATATCTGCAGTCACGACGCTCGAGAAAATCTTTTTGACAGCTTATTAAAAGATATAGTGTATCAAAGAAGATTGATGATAGCCACGTGGCCATTTGTCCAATGAGCGTATGAAATCTATACGGCTCCTTTTTCTTCCCAGTCAAGTGAGCGTATGGACCTCACGTGACTCTTCATCCAGCCAAGTGAGCGTATGGACCTCACATAACTTCTTGCCAGTCAAGTAAGCGTATGGACTTCACAGGACTCCTTGTCAGTCAAGTGAGCGTATGGGCCTCACATGTCTAAGTGAGCGTATGATTCTTCCTCAAAAGGCAGCGTATAGCAGTAGTCATGTCCAGAATGACTTTTCAACGTGCAGTCAACACACGTTCTTACGTGTCCTGCACTCAGTTACCCACTTCTTCAGAAGTTATGCAACGTGGCATCCATGCCACCAGTTTCTCCTGAACATGCTCCACTACTTTCAACCGCACGCTAATGTGTCTTCATCAGATTTTGCTGCGCGTCCCTGCAGTTTTGCACACGTCTAGTAACTGCTTGAGCGTATGCTTAAGGGCAATTATCCTGAACTCTATAAAAATGAGTTTCTTCATCTTCATCAAGAGAACAGAGAATTTGTCAGAGAGAACAGAGAGATTGCCCAGTTGCTGTCCAAAGTTCTTCAAAGTTCGAGTGTTCTTCATCGCATCGTCCAAGGGATAGAGTAATCGTCTTCTAGATTAGATTCCTACAGTTGTAATTTTCCCAGATACAAAATAAATAAAGAGAATTTATTTATGGAAAACACCTGTATGCCAAGTTTGGTCCGATTCTGAGACAGTTGATAAAATTGCCGTATCGCGGGCCCCCGGTCCGACTCAACGTGTGATTTTGTGCACGGTCCGCTGGAATCCAACTTTGGACATACGGTTGGGTTTGTATCGGAAAACTGGATCCGTAGACATGTAGTTTGACGACTTTAGGGACCATTGACTCTGGCACGCTTTTCGGTGCAAAGCGGGTCCAACGGCGGACACCGTTGTTGCCCGAAATTACCGTTTTGCCCCTGTGTCCAGAATTGGACTTAAGGACAGACAATCCTAGCTAATTTGACTATTCTGAGAATGTTGGTAACGTTTATTTCAGCTTTCGGAGACACTTGTGATGACTTGGACTTTCTGACTTGTGATTGGCGATACATTGTTGGTTCTCCAAGCAACCCCCAGGCAAGTATACCTTGCCCACTCTACAGTATTTTCATGCATTTTTCTATATTGTAGTTTCTTTCCTGTCATATTTCATTACCTGCTTCTTATGTTCATGTCAGTGATATTTTCCTCATTTACGTGCACGTACATTACTTTCTTTATCCAGTATATCACTGTTACTCCATGTATAGGTCCTGGTAGTAATGCCTTGTGCTGAGTCACATTCACTTGACATGTCTTGACTTGTTAGTTGTACTTGACTTGATTCGACTTGACTTGGCACCTGTATAGTTCCTTGTAACATAGAGGACATTTACTAGGCATGCGGGCTATATGATAGTTTCTGTTGGCCGGTAGTTCGGGTGAGCTTCGGTTGTATTAATGATTTCTGTTGGCCGTTAGTTTCGTGCTACGATTGTGATATTCTGTTGGTCGTTATTCTCGGAGGAGATGCGATTGTGATTATTCTGTTGGTCATTAGTTTCGGATGAGCTACGATTGTCATGGTACCCCTGTCTGTTAGCCAAGTGTCGAACATTGTCTTTGATGTTGCATTGTCAAGTATTTCGTGTAGAAGTACAGTGTTCTATTTCTGTCATTTTCTTTATGCATGTTATACTGTAGCGTGGCATGTTCTTCCTGTATCTTGCTAGTCCTCTGAGGACCTGATGATCTCTTCAGGTTTAGCGACTGCATGGAGTTAGTTAGCAAAGCAGGATGGTAGAGGATTGCGATACATGATACAGGTATTTGCTTGTGTTACTTCTTTATTATCTTCTCGTTCTTATATTCCATACCATGATATATTCTGCTTACTTTATAGACTCATATTATTCTTGGAGTCTAATCGGACAATATGCTAATGGGCTGCAGACCATGACCCATACTTGTTCATTCTTGCTTTATATGATTCTTGTGGATTGAGATACAGTTTAGATTAGACTTGATACCCATGACCTTGACAGCTTATACGTACTCGAGTCGGGCTGGAGTTCGCTCGATACGTAGCTAGCTTGCTCACGAGCTCGCGTGCGGAAAGCGGGTGCGGGTCGTGACAAGTTTTTGTGGTGGCCCATGCAGGTCAGAGCATATCGTATCGGTTACGTAACTGTACCGGTACGAGCCTGCGACCATGACTAAAACCTTAGAAATCTCAATCTACTCTGCTTTGAAAACTCTTCTAGAAATTCTCTACGTCTTTGAAAACTCCATATTTGCTCCCAATTATACTCCCTTGCTTTCCGTATCATTGAATTCTCGTCCCTTTTTATTTTGAAGTGACGAACGATCGTGATGTCTAGGATTCATCAGAAATTCTTAAATTATAATATAAATATTGCATGATTATTGAGTTTTGATTGTTTATAGATTTGAGGGATTATAGATACCATATGTCCTAGATATTTTTAGTATAATTATTAGTCACTAGTTAGAAGATTATATGATTTAGTGACCTGTGTTTCAAGGAAGTAGTGTGACCAAAGGTGGGTAGAAGTCATCGAGATTTCGTAAATACCAAATGATTAGAGAAGGCCATAAATATTTTTGAGAAATTAAATTTAAGGAGATTTGATAATAGTAGACTTTCTTTTGAATTTTAGGAATAATTAGAAATTAGAATTTCGAGGACGAAATTATTTTTAAGGTGGGTAGATTTGTAGCTCCCCTTCCCGTAATTTTAAAATATTTTTTATTTTATTTATTTGACTTAAATGGTGATTTTAGATTTTTATAAATAATTATTTAGTTAATTATTACGGTAGAAGATTTTAGCCATGGTTGAGAGTTGGAGTACAAGATGACTAGAAATCGTGACACCGATAGTACAATAGCGTGCCTTGACTAGTGTATTAGCCATGCCAAGGAAGACTCAGACATGGTGATGTCCTAACTAGGAAAACCAGGCCAAGTTACGACTTAACCCGCATCGAAGATTTTATTTATTTTTTTATTATATTATTGAGTTGTGGGGAATCCGGTTGTACCGAACCTGTCCAGATTGGACCCAAGTCAAATCCAAGCCAATGAAGTCATGTAGTGGGACCAAATACGGCCTCGTAGACGTGTTTGGTAAACGCAAACATTTTGTACATATTTTAGGAATTGGCAATTATTTTCTAAATATTTATTATATGTAAATTATGGGTATTATTAATGTTAAATAGCGTTTAAAGTATTGTACGAATTTTTGGAGCCAAATAAATAGTGTGTTTGATGAGTTCACCGAAATACGTCATTGGTTTAATTTCAGTTGTCATTAGAATTATTATTATTATTAATATTGTTGATGTTATTATTAAATAATGTTATTTTATAATTATTGGTTATAATTATTTTATTGTCAAATAAATAATATAGTATATGTGTTCCTACGTATGTAGGTAGGCCCTACACTAGGTGGTAAAAGTATTGAGGTTATTGGGATTTATGAAGATTATCTATAAATTATATATGTGTGTTGTAACACCCAGTTTTCTGAAATTGGGATTTTTTGAAAATTTATTATTTTTATTATTAAATAATGGTGTTTTAGTCATAATATGATTTTTGGTGATTTTAGTTAATTTAAAACTATTTTCTAAGTCATGACTTATGACTTTATGATTTGACTAGTATAACCCTAGTGTAAACCCTAGAGATTTCATAACCTAGAGACTAACCATGACCATGTAAGCCTAACCATGTGATTAGGATATCAAATTACCACTTTTTAGTCAAAAGGGTATTTTGGTAATTTATTAGAATTTATTTGGATTTATGTAGTTTATTATTATTTAATTAGTTGTTAAGTGTCATGTTAGTCCCTAACCTAGTTTACCCTAACCTAGAGATTAGTCACTAACCTAGAAGGCTAATGTTGGATGTTAACCTATGTGTAAATATCTTAGGTTGGAAATATCTAAGATATTACTTTCTTAGATATTTAGAAAACCTAGAAATATCTACCTACTTGGTCCAAGACTTAGAAGCTAAGTTTGCTAGGTGGAAGAACCCTAAAATATCTACCCATGGCAGCCCAACCCTACCCCCATCCTATATAAACACCCCCCCCCCCCCCTTCATTCAAGCTTCTTTCATTACACTTAAAACCTAGTTTTTCCTTCTACTTCCACACCCTCACCACTTAACCAAATTAGCTCCAAATTGAGACTAGTTTCTTGCATTAGACTCCCCTACACTAGAGGATACCAATTGTGGTTTGCTAGCAAGGATTTGTGAAGCTTTGGACATTAGGAGTTGAAGGAGGATTTCATTCAAATAGGCCTATATTTGAGAATTTTGCACTTATAGGTAAATACCTACAAACCTTGTTAATATTGTAATTTTTCTTCATGGTTGCATGCATATAGGTAAACCCTAGCTATGTGTCAAGTTTGGTAGGATATGGATTGGGTTTGGTGTCCGTATCGGACACGTATCTGTGTGTTTAATTAAGTGTTTGGTGAAATGTCATTATGGTTTGAAAGTTGTTGTTTTCCAAAACAAATTACATTTTTGGGTAGCCCTAGACATGTAGGACACAACCTTAGTTGACTGAGCACAAAATCGTGTCGTGTTCGTGTCCAAATTGGACACGAATACACTATTAAACACACTGCACACTGTGTAAAACACGCACTGACACGGGCTTCGTGTCGTGTCTAGACACGACTTGGACACAAAGTGTCATGCCTAATCCCTAGACCTAGACCTAGGCTACCCCCTGACACGAGCACGACACGTATTGATGCGTGTGTCGTGTCCACGAGGCTCTGTCCTCGCTGCACGAGGCAGTGCACTGTGCCTGTGTTCTCCCCTGCTACTCGGGGGCGACACAGGACACGACACGGCCTCTCATGGCCTGATTTTTTGTGGACAAGTACGTCTAGTGTCTGACACACTGCACACAAAATTTTAGGCGAATTGGTCCAGTAGATCGAGAGAAAACTCGATCGCACCGACCCGTGCCTGTGCTGTACGCGTGTAAAAACGCCCACTGATACGCGTGTCGTGTCGAGTGTAGACACCACGTGGACACAAATCAGGGTGTTGGACACGTGCACCAACCCTAGGCGAACCT
The DNA here is from genome assembly GCA_029216955.1 of Iris pallida. NCBI lineage: Eukaryota > Viridiplantae > Streptophyta > Magnoliopsida > Asparagales > Iridaceae > Iris > Iris pallida. Next base: position 3,359,750 of record JANAVB010011394.1, read on the forward strand.
ACACACGTGTGCACGAGACACTTGGACACGTGTGCTGTATCCTACACGCGTGTGCATCTCTGCACGATGCTGTGACACTGCACAGTATCTGAATTTACCCGATTTGGGTTTTTAACACTTGGACACGTTGTGTCGTGTCGTGGTGGACACCTAGGGATTAGGGTTGACCATGTTGACTAGTTTGGCTAGAATGTTTGACCAAGAGTTGACTTTAACCTAGATTAGACTTGTTTAACTTTGTTTGACCTTGTATGACTTAGTTTAACTTCTTGTGACCTAGTATGATTTAATTTGACTTAGTTTGACTGTAGTGTTGACCAAGTTTGACTTTGACCTAGATTGGCTTAGAATTCATACAGATTGCATCGTAGATTTCATTTACCTTCATTTTGGACATGTCATAACTGTATTGCTCTATTTTAGGACATTGTGACCCTGGTACAGACATCTGATATTACACTACTCTTTCCAGAGTATCAGGCGAGTACATTCTCTGATAGTTCTCTCATTTATTTGTCGATTACTGTATTTCAGTTCTAGTTAGTTCTATGTGATTCTCTGTATCAACACGTATGGATATTTCTGGATTTATGTATCGACACATACCTTACTTGCTGGCCTCTATTACTGGAGTCATTAGTATCATTCTGGAATCATTTCTGGAATCATCATGTATTGGCCAGACTCATCTCGATTCTTTTTGTCGATTTTGGATTCACTTGCTGGGCGGGGAAATATTGAGTAAGACATGTAGACATACCCCAAATCTGGAATCTCCAACTGGAATCTTCTGGAAGCATAGCCATCTCTTGCCTGATCCGTAAGAGATGTGCCTGATACCTACAGCCGTTTGCATGTCGACCTCGGTATTTTAAAACACACTGTTAGATCATAGTTGGACTCACCCTGGTTTCATTGATCACTGTTGGACTCATCTTGTACTGGAAATTATCTGGTATCGGATTATATGGACTGGACTTACACTGGGATTACATTAGACTTATATCGTACTGTCTGGAATCACACATGTTATTCTAGTTCAGTTAGCTTTTATTACAGTCTTCATTGCCATGATTCTTCTCGTATTTTAGTTACCTTTCTTTTCTTGTATCTCACTGTTTCTCCATGCCATCATTACCTGTATAAAACTGCCATGTTCATCAATAAAACTGTCTATAACTGCTTTATAGTTCTTTGTCATTTACTTGGATTTTTCTAGATGAGTTGTACTCGTTCTCGTCCTGATTGGACCTGTTGAAAATATTACAGATGATAATCCTGAGGACACATGCTCTGCTTACCATGGACCTGGCGAGGGATTAGCTACCTTTGGTCCCGACTCTCAGGAGTGATTCAGGAGATTAGCTAGTAGACTACTTTAGCTTTCATGTTTTGACTTGTTGTATTAAAGTTAAGATATTGAGTTTGTATTAAGTTGGTTTGAGATATTGTATTATTTTAGTAGTTAGTTGTTGTTGTCTTTAATTCCTTAGGTATAACTTCTGTGTTATCTTTTCGTGTTTTAGACTGTGTTTGAGTAGATCATACCCTTTTACTTGTCCTCCATTCGGAGCTGATATCTGGACAAGTACATTTTATTCACTGCATGAGATTAGTTAGCAACCTAGGACAGCTTACTACCGCCGACACTACGGCGTAGGCTGGGCGTACCCACTTCTCATGCCTCTATACAGGGTACGGGTCGTGACATGTGTAAGTGTATATATAGATATAATAATTATATATGTGTGTAAGTGTATATATAGATATAATAATTATATGTGTGCGGATGAGTATGTATATCTATACTTATATACCTGTATATATATGTATATGTGAATATACGTATATATATATATAGGTATATAAAATATATTATATGTATATATAAATGCTGAATATATATATATATATATATATATATATATATATATATATATATATTTATATATATATATATATATATATGTGTGTGTGTGTGTGTGTGTGTGTGTGTGTGTGTGTGTGTGTGTGTGTGTGTGTGTGTGTGTGTTTTATACATAAGTATTTATAAATATAGATATATATATCTATATATATATGTATAGTAAGAGAAAAAGAAAACAGAAAAAGAAAAGAAGCAGTAACAACTCAGCTCCTTGTGGCGACCTGCAACACCCGAACCCGTATTCATCCAGCCGACCTTAAGCTTACATATATTAATATATGTAAGCAGAACCGAGAAAAGAATCGAGAACAGAGGGAGAGTTCGTAGCATGAACCCTAAGCCAACGCCGCCAAACCCACCCGCGCGCTACCCTGGGACCCCGCGCATCGATGGCGCCGCCGGCATAGAGCGGCTGATCGCCGGAGTTGGCCGACAGCGGCCTGGTTTTTCCCCAACTTCGTAGGTATTTTTATCTCTCCTCGTCTCATCGTTTCGCGATCCGATTGATTCTTTGCGAAGACAACATGAACACGAACAACCTACTCTTTGTAGATCACGATTTCGTTCATCGTATAAAAGATATGTCGATTTAAAGGCGGAAATAAAATAGCATTAAAACAGTTTAATCTTTTCCGATTATTGACGCAACTTGGCATCAAAATTTTCCGTCAACCTTTTCATCGAATTGACGAACTTTATGCACAGAAGTTGAAGACAACCTATAGGACATCACAACCCTTTTTGTAGATTCCACTTTCATTAAACAGATAAAAAGTTATTCAATTCCGAAGTTTAGCGAAAACCTGTTTTCAAAACTTAGAAAAACCCTTCGACACGACGTGCGTCCCGCCATTTCGGGCGACGTAGTCGCGAAGCGAAAGCATCGAAAGGTGCGTAACGGCTTCGTGGTCGTGTGGGCTTTGGCGGAATTCAAATTGGTCGCGTGCGCGCGACGAATTTGATACGTATCCGTCAAAATTTACCGTATCATGCACTTTGCAAATTTCTCAATTACTTTGTGCACGCTCGTCAGATCGAGACGAAACTTGTACCAACAGGACCGTATCATTTTTCTAGTCCTGTATGCCAAGTTTGGTCCGATTCTGAGACAGTTGATAAAATCGCCATATCGCGGGCCCCCGGTCCGACTCAACGGGTGATTTTGTGCACGACCCGCCGGAATCCAACTTTGGACATACGGTTTGGTTCGTATCGGAAAACTGGATCCGTAGACATGTAGTTTGACGACTTTAGAGACCATTGACTCTGACACGCTTTTCGGTGGAAAGTGGGTCCAACGGCGGATACCGTTTTTGCCCGAAATTACCGTTTTACTCCTGTGTCCAGAATTGGACTTAAGGATAGGCAATCCTAGCTAATTTGACTATTCTGAAAATGTTGGTAACGTTTATTTTAGCTTTCGAAGACACTTGTGATGACTTGGACTTTCTGACTTGTGATTGGCGATATATTGTTGGTTCTCCATGTAACCACCAGGCAAGTATACCTTGCCCACTCTACAGTATTTTAATGCATTTTTCTATATTGCAGTTTCTTTCCTGTCACATTTCATTACCAGCTTCTTTTGTTCATGTCAGTGATATTTTCCTCATTTACGTGCACGTACATTACTTTCTTTATCCAGTATATCACTGTTACTCCATGTATAGGTCCTGGTAGTAATGCCTTGTCCTGAGTCACATTCACTTGACATGTCTTGACTTGTTAGTTGTACTTGACTTGATTCGACTTGACTTGACACTTGTATAGTTCCTTGTAACATAGAGGACATTTACTAGGCATGCGGGCTATATGATAGTTTCTGTTGGCCGGTAGTTCGGGTGAGCTTCGGTTGTATTAATGATTTCTGTTGGCCGTTAGTTTCGTGCTACGATTGTGATATTCTGTTGGTCGTTATTCTCGGAGGAGATGCGATTGTGATTATTCTGTTGGTCATTAGTTTCGGATGAGCTACGATTGTCATGGTACCCCTGTCTGTTAGCCAAGTGTCGAACATTGTCTTTGATGTTGCATTGTCAAGTATTTCGTGTAGAAGTACAGTGTTCTATTTCTGTCATTTTCTTTATGCATGTTATACTGTAGCGTGGCATGTTCTTCCTGTATCTTGCTAGTCCTCTGAGGACCTGATGATCTCTTCAGGTTTAGCGACTGCATGGAGTTAGTTAGCAAAGCAGGATGGTAGAGGATTGCGATACATGATACAGGTATTTGCTTGTGTTACTTCTTTATTATCTTCTCGTGCTTGTGTTACTTCTTTATTATCTTCTCAACCACATTCCGTATCCAATGATACCGAGTCTCGATGTGTTTGGACCGGCTATGAAATGTCTGATTCTTCACAAGATGAATAGCACTCTGACTGTCATAAAGCAAAGTATACTGCTCTTGCTTCAGTCCTATTTCCTGCAGCAGCTTCTTCATCCACAGCAACTCCTTGCAAGCCTCCGTCGTCGCAATGTACTCTATCTCTGTCGTCGATAAGGCAACACACTTCTGCAACCGCGACTGCCACGACACCGCTCCTCCCGTAAACATCATCACGTAGCCCGAAGTCGATCGCCTCGTGTCTACATCTCCAGCCATATCAGCGTCGGTATACCCAACCAGCTTCGGCTCGTCACAACAAAAGAAAAGTCTCCAACCAGCAATGCCCTGAAGATATCGTAGAATCCACTTGACCGCACTCCAATGTACCCTTCCAGGATTTAAAAGATACCTGCTAACCGTACCAACTGCATGAGCAATATCTGGCCTCGTACACACCATGGCATACATAAGGCTTCCCACAGCTGAGGCATATGGAACCCGCTCCATATCTTTCTTTTCGTCCTCGGTAGATGGACACTGCTCCTCAGTGAGCTTAAAGTGAGCCGCAAGGGGGCAACTCACTTTCTTCGATCCGTCCATACCGAAACGCTGAAGTACCCGGTGAATGTACTTCTTTTGGGACAAGTGTAGCAGCTTGGACTCTCTCTCTCGGCTGATCTCCATCCCAAGAATAGTCTTCGCTGCGCCCAAATCCTTCATAAAGAAGGCTGCGCCCAGTTGGCGCTTCAGCTCCGCTATCCTAGTGGCATTCCGACCCATTAATAGCATATCATCAACATAGAGCAATAAAATGATGAAATCATCATCGGCAAAATATCTCACAAATACACAGTGATCCGGCGTCGTCCGTGCATAACCATGCTCCCTCATAAATGACTCGAACTTCCTGTACCACTGCCTCGGAGCCTGCTTCAGACCATACAAGCTCTTTCTCAACCGGCAGACCAAATGTGACTTGCCCTTCTCACAGAATCCCTCTGGCTGCTCCATGTACAACTCTTCCACAAGATCACCGTGGAGGAATACCGTCTTCACATCCATCTGCTCGACCTCCAAATCGAGACTGGCTGCTAATTCTAGCACCACCCGAATAGACGAATGCTTGACGACAGGTGTCACGACCCGCACCCGCTAAAAGGGCACGTGACGCGACAACGCCCAGCCCTCACCGAAAAATCGGCGTGGAACGCTGTAGATTTTCTACTTCTAAACAGTTTATATATATATAACAAAAACCTGTCAAGTCCATGGTCAACTCCGAACGGAGGACAAGCAATGAATATATATACGAGTACTCAATCACGACTCTAAGATAACAAAGTAAAGACTGAAATGTAAAGACAACAAGACGATAAAATAATAATAACCTGTCAAGTCCAAACACAAAGAATATATACAGTCCAAGTCTCTAGTACAGTCCAAAATGTAATACAGTCTCAAAGTAGCTGGAGACAATGTCCAGTACAAAAGACCTACACTAACTAAGTAATGGGTAGGGTCTCGTCAGGCGGAGCTAACCCCTGCTGGACCAAAGTCTCCAAGTCTATTCCCACTACGTCATCCGGACCGTAGTAGGTACAGTAGTCTCCCTCATCTGCATCTGTAATATTTTCAACATATCCTGTCAGGATGGAACGAGTACAATCCACTAACAATATTTCACAAGATATGACAAAAGCTATAATCTGTAAATAGAGAGTATATACAAGAAAATCATGGAATGTACATGTGAGAATCATGGCAAGGTAAGCTGTAAAACTGAAGCTAGAACAAGGCAAGTAAACTGATCATGGCATGTACAAGAATCAAGAATCATATATCTAGGTGTGTGAATACTAGCTACAACATGTAGCCGGCTTGGGTCTTGCACAAGGTCTACTGGCCTGGTTAATCATACGTGGAGTGTATGATTAACACTCACAAGGTCTACAAGAGTAACAAGGTGGATAATGACCACATGTCTACACTAATACTCCCCGTCCCCGACTGGTAGAGTGGATCCAAACAAGACACGTCACGACGCGGGATTCTACGAGAAGGGAGCTAGTCTCCTCGAGAATCGGCGTCCATGTACTGCACAAGAACTACAAGGGGGCTTGCATAAGACATACCAAGACAACAAGGAATAACACCTCATGTCGGGATCCATGAATACCAACCCGTGTGACCAATGTGTCGAGAACAAGCATATCTACACTAATTACATGGATTATATCAGTCAGCATAAATTGGAAAAGTGTCAGAGAATGTACTCGCCTGAAATATGATATGGTACGTCAATCAGAGCAAATGCAGCGTCTCGAGGACCTATAGAGAACAAGACGTATCAATACTAAGTTTAGGAAGTAAAGTTAAATCAAAATAAACCCTATTTAGTCATTCTAGGTCAAGACATGTCTAGTCGGGTCAATCTTGGTCATAGGAGAACATTAGAAGTTAAACCGGATCAATCTAGGTCGAAAACTGGTTTACCGTTGACTTTTGGTCAACGGGTCAATTCTGGTCAACTCGAGGTCAACACTAGGTCAACTCTAGGTCACTGGTGACTAATAGTTGACTTTTAGTCAACGGTCCAAGTTGGATGGAATTTGGGACCAAATTGGGTAAAGTGTTGACACATAGTTGACTTTTAGTCCAAAAGTCAACCGTGGTCAACCGGGTCCAAGACTAGGTTTAGACAGCTAATCCTACTCATTACCAACCTATATAACCTATATCGAAGTCCATCTTGGACTTCAAACTCAATTTCTCGACCGTAGGCCAAATTCCTATTTTTGCCTTAAAAAGGGCAAATTTCACCCTTCGGCGACTAGCTAGTTAACCCACCTACGCTCGTTATTTTGACCCGATCTCCCTAGGGTAGTATGGTACTATCCTATACATATAAATCTACCAAAATACTTGGGTAACGCGGACATCCAGTCCACGATACGGCCCGTTGCAGATATCTCAAGTATTTTGAGATACGCGCTGACACGGCGCGATACCGGCGCCCTACGACCCCGATTTCCACCCGGGAGCTTACCTGCAAAATCTAAATCACGTATTCATACCCCATGCCAAGTTTCAACTCAATCGGATACTCCGAACTCCGTTTCGCCCTCTAACTCGGTTTTTCCCCTTTTCTATTCTAGCCTTTTTCCTATTCTTCCAACTTCTTTCAATCTTTCCTCCCAACCTCAAATCCTTTTCTAATTTCTCATTTCATAATCTTTTTCTACTCTTCTCTACAATTCCAACCATATATAATACTTATATATATATATATATATATATATTGTCACGTCCCAGAACCAGAATACTGGCAAGTTGGGACGGACAAGGCCAGCTACGTATACCAAAGTACTCCGGTACTCCGAAACAACGTATAAGCTGTATAGATGGGGGTTACTACTACAAACCAACAGTCAATCCTAGGTCACATAATCCTAGATATCTCAGTCTCAGACAAGAAGTAAAGTACAAGAATATGATCATCATGCATATAAGACAGTAAAGCGTCCCAAACTATAATATATAGATGATCATGAAGCTAGTAATACAAAATGAAGAACTAGCAAGACTAAGTAATACATGATCAGCTCTAGCTGCAGTCTAGAAATATAACATCATGTCTAAGCCCGTAGGCCAAATGTCAAGTCCAAAACACGAGCTAAACACGTGCTCGGTGGCTAAACGCCTCAAAAGAATATGTACAGAAGAGAGTGGGTAAGAGAAAGAACACCCACTCAAGTCCCCTGGTGCTCCGGGTGGTCACCATCGAGAGAAAGGTCCGGAAGATTCTCGGGCTCCTCAACTAGATCTGGTCAATGCAAAACCAGTGGGGTCAGAACCCCAATAGCAAGTACCACAAAGGAAGCCAAACTTATGAACTAAAACCAGCATGCAATTCATAACATTTCTAAGATAAGCAGTAACGAGACAGACTAGAATATTAAATTGGTACCACAGTGTTTACGAAGGAAACTGTAACATGCAAGTAGGATAGCAAGTAAATAAACTGGACATGTGAGCATATGGTAAGGCCGAGCATGTAGTAGGAAGAATAGCATGTAAGAAAAGACAGGAGGCTAAGTACTACAATAAGATAAACTGAAGCAAGACTAGACTAGACAAGAATGGACTCCATCCATCAATCACGGCCAAGCAATGAGTACGGCTTGATACTTTAGCTAACTAGGGTTGTCACATTCCTAGTTACTAACACATGCAAGTTTGAGAAATCCAAGTCCAGTTACCCGCCTGCTACTACCTGAATGATCCGGGCAAAAAGAAAAGAAGTATAGCAGACACACTGCAGTAAGATACATGTGTCCTAAAGAGGTGCCCCACTCGACGGTGTGCTGGAAGAGTGCTCATCATGACAGATAGCTCCAAATCCCAAGTATATATATATAGGGCCAAGATCAAAAGGGATAGCAGGTAACCGGGAAAGTCTCCAATGATCTAGGTAATCAAGCTAGTAGTTTAGTCCTTAACATTTTTCTTGTTGGATTCTAGGTGTGGCAATCCGCAGAATCCATCCTAGACATGAGACATGCAAGACTGGACAAGATAAGCAAGATTGTGCACTACAACAAGCCACAACAAGACATGACAATATCAAGACAAGAGTGCGCTACGACGAGCCACTATCAAGGAGCTAGACATGTACTAGAATCAAGAGTGCGCCATAACAGGCCACTATCATGTAAGCAAGAAAAAGACATGTTCAAGAGTGCACCACGACGGGTCACTATCAAGTAAGCAAGAAGGCATGACAACAATTATTATAGCTTGTAAGAAAGAATCTATCCAAAGACATATCATGGCATGTGGAGAAGAATAATGAAGGCTAAGTACATTTCATAAAAGGTTGAACATGTGCTAGTATCAAGTCTATATAGGGTGTACAATCATTATTTAACTGAGAAAGATCATGTTATCATGTTAAGAAATCATTACAGTCGAAGAAAATATCAAAAACGGACAAAAACGGGCCAAAACGGGCAAAACCGGACAAAAACAGCATAAAACGGCATACCGGCGGTATACTGCGGCATACCGACGGTATACCGGACTAAAGACAGTAAGTTTCTGGTACCAAAAACGGCATACCGGCGGTATACTGCGGCATGCCGGCGGTATACCGGTTTTTCAAACAGCAACGAAATTCAGAAAATTGCCAAAACTTGTTTCGGCCATAAAATCTTCATTTTAAATCGAAATTCGGACTTTTAAAAGTCAAAATTGCATAGAATTGAATTTCCTACAACATGGAACTATTAGATTTCACAAATTCAAAGATTTGATAGATCAATATCTCAAAATACTCCAAAACAGGGGTTCTCGGAACACCGAAACGAGTCCCGATTGCCACCAAACTCAAAATCCATGTATACTAGCTAGGTAAGGACCTCATACATGCGTATGTGACCAAGATCCATGATGGTAACACTAGTATCACTCTTGATACCAAGTTTTTTTCTACTAAGTCACTATTGGATTTTAACAGAAAATCAAATCTTGTTTAAATGAATTTTTGGAAATATGCACATATACGAGAATCATCAGGAAAACACATTTAACAAAATGAGTTTAGAAAAATTCTAAGCATTTAACACCAAGGAAAACAAAAATGACAATAGATTACTATTGTTCAAGAATTTGGCAAGATGTACTTGCCTAGGTTAAGCTCCAAGCCTAATCTTCTACTCCACCACCAAGAGGGGCACGAAACCACACTCTAGACCTCGAGGTCAAGCTCTTGGCAAGCTCCAAGGGAAGAGAAAGGAAGAAGGAAAGAAGAGAGTGTGAAGAGAATGAAAAGAGAGAGGAGAGAGAAAGTGAAGTGGTTTATATAAGGGGGGAATTAATCTTAGCCGTTGGATCATGATCCGTGTGAAAATCTAGGTCAATCATGGCCATTCAAACAAAACCAATTGTCCATTGGATAATAGAGTGCATCTACACTATTCACGAAAATATCCAAGCACTATTCACGAAAATATCTAAACACTATTCACGAAAATATCCGAAACACTATTCATGAAAATATCAAAAACCGAAAATATCTAAAGTGTAGAAAACATGTCCGGGCGGTATGCCGTCGGTATACACCGGTATACCGGCGGTATGCCGATCAAGAAGAAAACCTATAGTTTTGGGAAAAATTTAAAGTATTCCGGAAACCATGAAAATATGAAATACGCTACAAAATACGTATCCGTATAAATACCGATACTGTGAGACGAGTCTCACAACTCTCCCCTCCTTAGAAAAATTCCGTCCTCGGAATTTCCTAAAGGTAATCAAAAGCAAGCAAGAAATCCAAGAAAACAGGCTATCAGGATCAAGATGGAAAACTCATAAAACATGAAATCCAGCTAGAGTAATGTACAAGAATGTGAAAGCAATTTAAACATACGTAAGCAACAACATCATGTATTCCTACAATCATACTAAAAGGTAGAACATAGATATACGAAATAAGTATACCTCACGAGCCAAACAGATACGGGTAACGAGCTCGGATATCATCCTCGCGCTCCCAAGTCGACTCGCCCGGTGAGTGATGATCCCAGGAAACACGAACTAATCGGATAGTCCGGTTCTTGAGAATCTTCTCCCTCCGGTCCAAAATGGATATGGGCCTTCCTCATACGATAGGTCGGTACCAACGACCAGCTCGGAATGATCTAGGATATGGCTCGGATCCGGAACATATCGACGTAGCTGAGATACGTGAAACACGTCATGTACCTCACGCAACGACGGTGGAAGAGCAAGGCGATAAGATACATCTCCTACTCGCTCGAGAATATCGAACGGCCCAATAAATCTAGGACTAAGCTTTCCCCGTACGCCAAACCTGATGACACCACGGGTAGGCGAAATCCGAAGAAATACGTGATCGCCGACAGAGAACTCAAGATGGCGTCGATGCTGATCTGCCCAATGACGCTGTCGATCCTGAGCTACTCTGAGATGCTCTCTGACCTGCCTGACTACTCCAACTGACTGAGCAATCATCTCTGGTCCAAGCAGCTGCCTCTCTCCAATGTCATCCCAAGCTAGGGGTGACCTACATCTCCTACCATACAAAGCTTCGAAAGGAGCCATCTGAATGCTCGCCTGGAAGCTATTGTTGTAAGAGAACTCACCAAATGCAAGTGATCCTCCCAAGAACCACTGAAGTCAAGAATGCATGATCGAAGCATATCCTCCAAGGTCTGGATCGTACGCTCCGACTGACCATCTGTCTGAGGATGGTATGCTGAACTGAAACTCAAACGGGTACCCAGACTCTGTTGAAGACTCTGCCAGAAATGAGAAGTAAATCTGGAATCCCGATCTGAGACTATGCTAACTGGCACCCCATGCAATCTGACAATCTGCCTCATGTACAAGTCGGCCAACTGCTCTGTAGACTGACCAACCCTGAAAGGTAGGAAGTGGGCAACCTTCGTGAGTCGATCCACTATAACCCAAATGGCATCTCTACCAGTCGGGGTTCTAGGAAGACCAGTCACGAAGTCCATGGTAATATGGTCCCACTTCCACTCCGGAATCGGTAAAGACTGAAGAAGTCCGGCCGGTCTCTGGTGCTCAGCCTCGACCTGCTGGCAAACTAAGCATCGAGAGACAAACCGAGCTATCTCCCTCTTCATACCATTCCACCAGAAATACTGACGAATATCTCGGTACATCTTCGTCCCTCCAGGATGAACAGAGTACTGAGAACTGTGGGCCTCCGACATAATCTCCTGTCGAATATCTCCACTCGGCACACAAAGACGACTCCCAAATCGGAGTGTCCCATCCTCATGGATGCACAACTCTGCTCTGCGCCCTGCCACACACTCTGCTCTGAGCTGCTGAAGTCTGGCATCCCCTGACTGAGCTGTTCTGATCCTATCCACAATGGTAGACTGAACCTGTAAGCCTGCCATCATAGCTGCCTCGCCAGGTAGCACTACCTCAATGCCCATCTCCTGAAGATCCTCCAGAAGGTGACGCTGCTCCGTCAAGAAATAGACCCGGGTCTCCTGCTCAAAGCGTCTGCAACGACGTTTGCCTTCCCGGAATGACGAAACCATCCTTCTTCTTCACAAGAAGGGCTGGAGCTCCCCAAGGCGATCCACTAGGACGAATGAATCCCTTGGTCCTAAGCTCCTCAATAGACTGATACAACACCAACAACTCTGAAGGAGACATCCTGTAGACTCTCGCTGACACTGGCTCTGCTCCCGGAACTAAATCAATATAATACTCAATCTCCCGAACTGGAGGCATACCCGGAAGCTCCTCGGGAAACACATCGAAAAACTCGCAAACTACTCTGGGCAACTGAACCTCCTCGGCTACTGCCATCCACATGACCGCTGGTGAAGACTCCACCTCGCCTCTAGAGAATGAGAACTCCTCCTCATTCGGAACACGAAAGATAACCTTGCCGGCATGGCAATCTATCGAAGCGTGTTGAGCACTCAACCAATCCATACCTAGGACGACATCATAATCGCCCATAGGAAACTCTATCAGCCGAGCGGGAAACTCTCTCCCACATACTATGACTCTACACGAGGCATAGACTCGGTCTACTCCTACTAGACCGTTACCAGTAAGTATATTCATCCTTACAGGTAAAGATTCTGGCTCTACACCAATATGTGTCGCAAATCGTGCAGATATAAACGAATGCGAAGCACCAGAATCAAATAAAGCTGAAGCTGAATGAGAGTGAACAAGAATGGTACCTGCGACCACCTCCCCTGCTGCTAGCGCCTCCTCCATGGAAAGCGTGAAAGCCTGACCCTGAACTCTGGTCGCTGGACCCCTCTGCCTCTGAGCCTGAGCCTGAGCATACTGCTGAGGCCTCTGCTGGAACTGCTGAGACTGCGTCGGTAATGGCCTCTGGGCCTGCTGCTGCTGAACCGGCGCTGGTGCTCTAAACTGCTGAACTGCTGGCTGGAAGGATGCTGATCCAGCCGAACTCCTCCTGGGACAAGCCCCTATCCTGTGGTCCGGTGCTCCACAAGCTAGGCACAAGCCCTGTGCCCTACGGCACTCTGATAAGACATGTCCTCCCTTCCCGCAATGGGAACAAGCAACTGAAGAAGACTGCCTCTGCTGCTGAGGACGCGGCTGAGACGCGCTGAAAGGAAGCCGCCGGAACCGGTCCCCTCGGAGATCCAATCGTCAAGGCTCGGACTGCTGGAGCTGGTGCTGACGACTGGAAAGAAGATCCCCTCTGAATGTGAGGCCTCTTCTGACCTCCGACTCTATCAACGATCCTCTGCGAGGTGTACTCATGCCTCCTCGCTGCCCTCATCACTGCATCAAAAGTCTGGAACTCATGCTGCTCAACTGCCAGTATGATCTCCAGATGAAGCCCCTGCTGGAACCTCCTCGCCCGGTCCAACTCGGTCGCCACTAAAGAAGGGGCAAACCGACTGAGCCGGCTAAACTCTGACGCATAGCCGTCGACGGTCCTGCTCATCTGCCGCAAGCCAATGAACCTCTGCTGCAGATCATAACGCGACACCGCATCAAAATAGCGAGTCTGAAACCTCTCGCTAAAATCGGCCCAGGCTACTGGTGCTCTGAGAGATACCTCCTGAGCCGCCCACCAGTCGCGGGCCAAATCCAAGAGCTGCAACCTGACAACTGCCACACGCTCCATAGCCGGAATGCCTGCTGCCTCCATAATGGCCTCAGTATCCTGAAGCCACGCATCAGACGTAATAGCATCCTCTGTACCATAGAAGTACGGGGGATGAAGACGCCTGAAGCTGCTCGCAGAATTGTAGACCTGAGCACCACCTCTGTCCAAAGCCGTCTGGACAGAATGGGTGAGAACATCACTCTGACGCTGGTGCGACGCCATGAAATCTCTCAGAACATCCACCAGTGCATGAACAACACCCTCTGGCTGCTGGCTGAACTGGTACTGCTGGCTGAACAGAAGGAACTGGCGACTCTGTCCTTCGGTCAACTCTAGACTCTGCTCCCGAATGCTGAGGATGCTCCTCCTGAACTGGCGAAACTAAGGGATGCTGATCTGCCATCGGCAAAGCCCGAACAGGCCGATCAGAAGGACCAGGAACGGTGCCTCTGAAAGTTTAAGGACACAAGGATTAGGTCGAGGGAACAGGAAAGATCAACGATCAAAGCAGATATCAGGACAAAAATTAGAGGTAAAGAGTAATATCGAGGATATCAATAGAGAAGAATTTATGACTGAGATAACTACCAGCAACCCCCACATATCTGATAAATCAGACCTGCATGGGCCACCACTAAAACCTATGTCACGTCCCAGAACCAGAATACTGGCAAGTTGGGACGGACAAGGCCAGCTACGTATACCAAAGTACTCCGGTACTCCGAAACAACGTATAAGCTGTATAGATGGGGGTTACTACTACAAACCAACAGTCAATCCTAGGTCACATAATCTTAGATATCTCAGTCTCAGACAAGAAGTAAAGTACAAGAATATGATCATCATGCATATAAGACAGTAAAGCGTCCCAAAATAATATATAGATGATCATGAAGCTAGTAATACAAAATGAAGAACTAGCAAGACTAAGTAATACATGATCAGCTCTAGCTGCAGTCTAGAAATATAACATCATGTCTAAGCCCGTAGGCCAAATGTCAAGTCCAAAACACGAGCTAAACACGTGCTCGGTGGCTAAACGCCTCAAAAGAATATGTACAGAAGAGAGTGGGTAAGAGAAAGAACACCCACTCAAGTCCCCTGGTGCTCCGGGTGGTCACCATCGAGAGGAAGGTCCGGAAGATCCTCGGGCTCCTCAACTAGATCTGGTCAATGCAAAACCAGTGGGGTCAGAACCCCAATAGCAAGTACCACAAAGGAAGCCAAACTTATGAACTAAAACCAGCATGCAATTCATAACATTTCTAAGATAAGCAGTAAACGAGACTAGAATATTAAATTGGTACCACAGTGTTTACGAAGGAAACTGTAACATGCAAGTAGGATAGCAAGTAAATAAACTGGACATGTGAGCATATGGTAAGGCCGAGCATGTAGTAGGAAGAATAGCATGTAAGAAAAGACAGGAGGCTAAGTACTACAATAAGATAAACTGAAGCAAGACTAGACTAGACAAGAATGGACTCCATCCATCAATCACGGCCAAGCAATGAGTACGGCTTGATACTTTAGCTAACTAGGGTTGTCACATTCCTAGTTACTAACACATGCAAGTTTGAGAAATCCAAGTCCAGTTACCCGCCTGCTACTACCTGAATGATCCGGGCAAAAAGAAAAGAAGTATAGCAGACACACTGCAGTAAGATACATGTGTCCTAAAGAGGTGCCCCACTCGACGGTGTGCTGGAAGAGTGCTCATCATGACAGATAGCTCCAAATCCCAAGTATATATATATAGGGCCAAGATCAAAAGGGATAGCAGGTAACCGGGAAAGTCTCCAATGATCTAGGTAATCAAGCTAGTAGTTTAGTCCTTAACATTTTCTTGTTGGATTCTAGGTGTGGCAATCCGCAGAATCCATCCTAGACATGAGACATGCAAGACTGGACAAGAT
The DNA here is from genome assembly GCA_029216955.1 of Iris pallida. Taxonomy (NCBI): domain Eukaryota; kingdom Viridiplantae; phylum Streptophyta; class Magnoliopsida; order Asparagales; family Iridaceae; genus Iris; species Iris pallida. Next base: position 3,375,588 of record JANAVB010011394.1, read on the forward strand.
AAGCAAGATTGTGCACTACAACAAGCCACAACAAGACATGACAATATCAAGACAAGAGTGCGCTACGACGAGCCACTATCAAGGAGCTAGACATGTACTAGAATCAAGAGTGCGCCATAACAGGCCACTATCATGTAAGCAAGAAAAAGACATGTTCAAGAGTGCACCACGACGGGTCACTATCAAGTAAGCAAGAAGGCATGGCAACAATTATCATAGCTTGTAAGAAAGAATCTATCCAAAGACATATCATGGCATGTGGAGAAGAATAATAAAGGCTAAGTACATTTCATAAAAGGTTGAACATGTGCTAGTATCAAGTCTATATAGGGTGTACAATCATTATTTAACTGAGAAAGATCATGTTATCATGTTAAGAAATCATTACAGTCGAAGAAAATATCAAAAACGGACAAAAACGGGCCAAAACGGGCAAAACCGGACAAAAACAGCATAAAACGGCATACCGGCGGTATACTGCGGCATACCGACGGTATACCGGACTAAAGACAGTAAGTTTCTGGTACCAAAAATGGCATACCGGCGGTATACTGCGGCATGCCGGCGGTATACCGGTTTTTCAAACAGCAACGAAATTCAGAAAATTGCCAAAACTTGTTTCGGCCATAAAATCTTCATTTTAAATCGAAATTCGGACTTTCAAAAGTCAAAATTGCATAGAATTGAATTTCCTACAACATGGAACTATTAGATTTCACAAATTCAAAGATTTGATAGATCAATATCTCAAAATACTCCAAAACAGGGGTTCTCGGAACACCGAAACGAGTCCCGATTGCCACCAAACTCAAAATCCATGTATACTAGCTAGGTAAGGACCTCATACATGCGTATGTGACCAAGATCCATGATGGTAACACTAGTATCACTCTTGATACCAAGTTTTTTTCTACTAAGTCACTTGGATTTTAACAGAAAATCAAATCTTGTTTAAATGAATTTTTGGAAACATGCACATATACGAGAATCATCAGGAAAACACATTTAACAAAATGAGTTTAGAAAAATTCTAAGCATTTAACACCAAGGAAAACAAAAATGACAATAGATTACTATTGTTCAAGAATTTGGCAAGATGTACTTGCCTAGGTTAAGCTCCAAGCCTAATCTTCTACTCCACCACCAAGAGGGGCACGAAACCACACTCTAGACCTCGAGGTCAAGCTCTTGGCAAGCTCCAAGGGAAGAGAAAGGAAGAAGGAAAGAAGAGAGTGTGAAGAGAATGAAAAAGAGAGAGGAGAGAGAAAGTGAAGTGGTTTATATATAAGGGGGAATTAATCTTAGCCGTTGGATCATGATCCGTGTGAAAATCTAGGTCAATCATGGCCATTCAAACAAAACCAATTGTCCATTGGATAATAGAGTGCATCTACACTATTCACGAAAATATCCAAGCACTATTCACGAAAATATCTAAACACTATTCACGAAAATATCCGAAACACTATTCATGAAAATATCAAAACCGAAAATATCTAAAGTGTAGAAAACATGTCCGGACGGTATACCGTCGGTATACACCGGTATACCGGCGGTATGCCGATCAAGAAGAAAACCTATAGTTTTGGGAAAAATTTAAAGTATTCCGGAAACCATGAAAATATGAAATACGCTGCAAAATACGTATCCGTATATAAATACCGATACTGTGAGACGAGTCTCATATATATACTAGGTGAAAGGGGGGGTTTAGGCTTAAGGCCATAGGGGGGGCTGTGTTCCTGGCAGAACTAGGACTGCCGCCACTGTGGCAGTCCAAATCCTGCTATGGCTGCCCCTACGCTGCTGCCACTCTCCTCTCTACCCTCTATACATATATATCAACCCTTATATATATCTATCTATATATATATATATATATATATATAATATATAGATATATCTACATTATATAATCTATCTACATACTCCTCTAGGTAATTAGATATCTATATATATATCTATCCATCCCTCTACATATATATAAACACACACCACCCACCACATATCCATATAAACACACACACATATAATACATACATATACACACAACCATATATACACATATATATTTACATATAATAATTATATATATATCTATATATATATATATATATATATATATATATACACCATTAACCTACAAACTCTAAATAAACACTAATCAAATTTTAGGGAGAAGCCTACAAATAGGGGGCAAGGTGTAGAGAATGTTATCCTCTACATTTAATGTAATTGAGAAAAATGAAAAGGAGAATTAAATGGAGGAGTTATGGACAAACCTAATTGAGAGGAGAGAGCTTGAAGGAAGAAGAGATTTTGGAAGAAGAAGAAGTGGGTGACTTAGTGAAGAAGAAAGAGAGGGGGGGGGGGGTTTACATGGCCGGCCACTCTTCCAAGGGCTATTGGGTTGGGATCCAATAGCCCATAACCCTTTAAGCTTGGTTTGGGTTTAATTTGAAATCGGTTGGTTCGGTTTGTTTCGGTTAACCCTTAAGCTCTAAAATGACAGTTTAAGCCAAGAAAATTAGGTTTAAGATTCTAACCTAATTATGATAGTGTGTGGGCCAAGCCCAGCTAGTTTGTGGGTCCCACTAAGGTCCAGGCTACCCGGGTCTCCAATTTGGGTCCGAATTGGATAAAATCCAAACCGACTCAAATAAATTCCTAAAAATCACATAAAAATCACATAAAATTCCTAAAATATATTAACTTGAAAATGACAAAAATACCCCCAATTTGAAAACTGGGGGTGACAAATCTATCCACCTTAAAAAATTTCGTCCTCGAAATTGAATGAGGGCTAACACAGCAATCATGAACAGAACAAGGAAGAAAAAAAAGAATTTACCTCAAGGCTCGAAGAGATATGGGAATCGCTCCCGCATGTCGTCCTCCCTCTCCCAGTAGACTCACCTGGAGAGTGGTGTCTCCATGCAACGCGAACCAAGGGAATGACCTGGTTCCGGAGCACCTTCTCTCTTCGGTCCAAGATCTCGACCGGCTTCTCTGGGTAGCTGAGTGTCGGTCCCACTACGATCTCGGAGTGGTCTAAGACTGACTGGGATCTGCCACGTACCGTCTCAGCTGCGACACGTGGAACACACTGTGCACTCCCTCTAGTGCAGGCGGTAACTCCAGTCGGTAAGCCACTGCACCGACCCTGTCCAGGATACGGAATGGTCCGATGTATCGTGGACTAAGCTTCCCGCCGCCACCAAAACGAATCGTGCCACGCGTCGGAGAAATCTGCAGAAAGACAAGATCATCAACCTAAGAACAAAACGACTTAGAGCTTATCTAAAACAATCACAATCAGACTCAAATACTAGAAAAACTAACTATACCTCGAACTCCAATGGTCTCCGGTGGCTATCGGCCCAGTGCCGCTGCCTATCCTGTGCCACCCGAAGTCTATCTCTGATAACCCTGACCTTCTCTGCAGCATCTACCACCATCTCAGGGCCAAGCAAACCCTCTCGCCGACGTCATCCCACGACAAAGGAGTATGGCACCTCCGTCCGTATAGAGCCTCGAAAGGTGACATCTCTATACTGGCCTGGTAGCTGTTGTTGTAAGTAAACTCTACCAAGTGAAGGTGGTCCTCCCAAGATCCCCCGAAGTCCAAGACACAGGTACGCATATCCTCGAGGGTCTGAATCGTCCTCTCCGACTGCCCGTCTGTCTGGGGGTTGCTGTACTGAACTTGAGCGATGTGCCCAAGCTAAGCTGCAAACTCCGCCAGAAGTGGGAAGTGAATCGGTTGTCCCGATCCGAGACTATACTCACTGGCACCCCGTGTAATCGACTATCTGCCGCACATACATCTCGGCCAACCTCTCCGTCGACAAACCCACCTTAAAGGCAAAAAGTGGGCCGATTTGGTCAATCGATCAACAATGACCCAAATCGCATCCTTCCCTCCTGGAGAGCGCGGAAGCCCAGATACAAAGTCCATAGTGATATGCTCCCACTTCCACTCAGGAATGGGGAGTGGCTGGAGCAATCCACCGGTCTCTGCCTCCCGGCCTTCACCTGCTGGCACACTAAGCATCTCGCAACGAACTGAGCCACCTCACGTTTCATGCCATACCCACCAAACATGCTGTCTCATCCCTATACATCTTGTTGGCTCCGGGATGCATAGAGTACTGAGAACGGTGCGCCTCCTGAAGAACCTCCTCCCGAAGTCCTCCGCTCGGCACGCACAATCTGGTACCATGCCTCAACGATCCATCCCCTGCTAAAGAGACTCCTCCAACAGTCCCATCTGGACCTGCTCCCTGATGACCTTCAGAGCCTCATCCTCAAACTGAGCTGCCCTGACTCTGTCCATCAGCTCCGACTGCACCTACAGACCCCACATCTGCGTCTCGAACCCAGGAACTATCACCTCTATGCCCAAGCTCTCCAGATCTGCCAGAAGGTGACGATCCATCGTCAAACACATAGCCACGGGATACCTGCTCAAAGCATCTGCGACCACGTTGGCCTTCCCCGGATGGTACTGCAAGGATATATCAAAATCCTTCATCAGCTCTAACCATCGCCTCTGCCTCATATTCAGCTCCTTCTGGGTAAACACGTACTTCAAGCTCTTGTGGTCAGTATAGATCTCCACACGCTCTCCGTACAGATAGTGTTTCCACAGCTTCAAAGCAAAGATGACCGCTGCCAGCTCAAGATCGTGGGTAGGGTAATTCCTCTCATGAGGACGTAACTGCCGGATGCATAGGCAATTACCTTCCCGTGCTGCTGAAGCACACAACCCAAACCCCGTCCTGAAGCATCACTATAGATCGTATAACCACCAGATCCAGATGGCAGCGTCAAGATAGGAGCTGTAGTCAACCTCGCCTTCAACTCCTCGAAGGCGGCCTGGCACTCATCGGACCAAACAAACTCCTCGTCCTTCCTGGTAAGGCGGGTCATCGGCTGGGAAATCCTGGAAAAGTCCTGTACGAACCTCCGGTAGTAACCTGCCAGACCCAGAAAACTCCGAACCTCCGCTACTGAGCTCGGCGTCGACCAGGACTCCACTGCAGAAATCTTCTTCGGATCCACTGAAATCCCCTCGCCAGAGACAACATGGCCTAGGAACTCCACGCGATCCAAGAAGAACTCGCACTTGGACAACTTCCCGTACAGCTGCTCCCTCCTAGAGTGTCCACACAATCCTCAGGTGCTCCTCGTGCTCCTCTGGTGTCTTCGAATAGATAAGAATGTCATCAATGAAGACTACCACGAACTTGTCAAGGTACTGGTGAAATACCTTGTTCATCAAGTTCATGAAATACCGCCGGGGCGTTGGTCAACCCAAACGGCATGACGGTATACTCATACTGGCCATAGCGGGTCCGAAAGGCAGTCTTCGAATGTCATCCCGCTTCACCTTCAGCTGATGGTACCCAGTACGCAAGTCGATCTTCGAGAACACCCTCGCCGCTCAACTGGTCGAACAAGTCATCAATCCTCGGCAGAGGATACTTGTTCTTGATGGTAAGGTTGTTGAGCGCCCTGTAATCAATACACAGACGTACCGTACCATCCTTCTTGGGGACGAAAAGAACTGGCGCGCCCCAAGGTGAAGAACTAGATCGAATAAAGCCCTTGTCCTCCAGCTCGTCGACCTGCTTCTTCAACTCCGCTAACTCGCTATTGTTGACTCTATAGATGCTGGGAGATAGGCTCGGCGCCGGCACTAGATCTATAGAGAACTCAACATCACGATCTGGCGGCATCCCGGGCAGCTCCTCGGAAAGACATCCAAGTACTCAGCAATAGTGGATGTGGCAACACCGCCCCGCCAACAACGCTCCGCAGAAACCATCTCCCTGCTCCACTGCACCCCTGGTGAACTCATACTCCGGCTCTCCCGGCGCCTAAACAGAATCCTGCCCCCTCTGCAGTCGATGCTAGCGTGGTGCATGCTCAACCAATCCATACCGAGTACCACATCGTAACTCGGAAGTGGCATTACGAGCAAACACGCACACAGCTCCCGGCCTCTCAAGGAAACTCTCCGCCCCTTGCAAACATTATTAACTAGGATGATGCCATTCCCAGTCATAATCTTGCAAGTCCTACCCAGATATTCAGCAATGATGTTGTGCCTAAGTGCAAAAGAAACTGACACAAAACTGTGCGTAGCACCTGAATCAAACAATGCTAAGGCAGGAAAAGAATCAAGAAGAACCGAACCTGCAACTACATCTGCGACTGGCTCGATCTCCTCGCTGCAAGAGCAAAGGCTCTACCCTGACCACCCCGCTGCTGGTGGTGCTGAACAAACCGCTGCTGCTGAGTCGGAAGTGGACCCCTCTGCTGCACTGTAGGAACTCTCGCCGGTGCCCCCTGAGCTGCTACCGCTCCACGGACTACCCTGCGAGGGTTCGCAGGACAATCCCTCAACTGATGTCCAGCCTCCCCGCAGTAGAGGCACAACCCAGCCTCTTCCGACAAACCTCCCAAACGTGACCAGGCCTCCTGCAGAAGTGGCAAGGAGCCCCATGCTGTGCCTGCCTCGGCTGAGTGTGCTGCACCTGCTGCTGAACTGGTGCTCGGGTCTGAACCTGCGGCTGGTGATGCTGGAAAGAACGATGCTGAAGCTGAGGGCGCTTAGCAGCCCCCCGCTGCTAGAAGCTCCCGAGAAATGATCACGCTCCCTCTTGGGCTTCAAGCCCCACTCCCGCTCTACCTTGCGGGCCTCCGTATAGATCTGGGTATACGTCTCATAGAAGGAGGGAATGAGGTGCTTGATATCCCAAGCCAACCCCTCCCTGAAACGGCTCGCCCTGGTCTCCGGGTCTCGAACCATGTACTCTGCGTATCGGCTCAGACGGCCGAACTCCGCGCGTACTCCTCCACAGATAGACTGCCCTGCTGCAGATCCTGGAACTGCCGCACCAGGTCAATCTTGTCCGTGGGGAAAAGAACTTCTCCCTGAAGAGGAGCGTGAACTCTGCCCAAGTATGGCCCTCTCCAGCTAGGGCTGGCTCGTTTCTGAACCAAGTGCGCGCAATGTCTAGCAACTGCAAACCTACCGCCTCGACCCTCAGGTCCTCTGCCAGGCGGCAGGCCCTCATCTGCCGCTCGATATCCTCGAGCCAATCGTCTGCATAGACCACGCCCTCGGTCCCGCTAAAGTCACGGGGCCCGAGCTTCTTGAAGTCCTGGATGTCCCCGTACCTCGTCGCGTCCCCAATGAGGAGCCCTCTGCTCCACGGCTGCAAGGGCCAACTGATGGGCATCCTCCATGCCCTGACGCATCGCGTCTGTCTGCCTCTGCTGAGCCTCGGTCTGGGCTCTCTGAGTCTCCAGTATCTGCTGGAGGAAGGTAAGCATCTGCCCCATATCCGTAGGCAGAGGAGGTGGAGGTGGAAGTACGCCTGCAACTGGCGGAGGAATCCGCTGCGCAGGAGGAGGAAGAACGCCCCCGACTGCTCCCGTCGTGGCCCCGGGCACTGCGGGAAGAGTACCCGCAATGACCCCAGGAACTGTCATCGAGGTAGCTGGAGGAGTACCTCCGAGAGCTCCAACAGAAGTCCCATCTGCAGGGGAGGTGACCGGAGCCTGTCCGCCAGAGGTGGCAGACCTCTCCGTCTCCCCGTGCTCCTCGCCAGGAGTGAGTCATAACTATCCTGGAGACAAATTGAAAAGAAGATATCAATATGGCACATGAAGGCAATATCAAGGGAGGACAGCTAGAATGCAGTAAATCAATATCAAAGACGATAAGCAAGATAAGCAAGGAAAGATCCTACTGTGATTGAGCACTCTTAGCCTACTACCACCTATGTGTAACACAGGCTCGTAGTCAACACTCTAACGAGTGCCGCTACGACATCGCACTAATTGCGACTTCTGACCTGCATGGGCCACCACTAAAACGTGTCACGACCCGCACCCGCTAAAAGGGCACGTGACGCGACAACGCCCAGCCCTCACCGAAAAATCGGCGTGGAACGCTGTGGATTTTCTACTTCTAAACAGTTTATATATATAACAAAAACCTGTCAAGTCCATGGTCAACTCCGAACGGAGGACAAGCAATGAATATATATACGAGTACTCAATCACGACTCTAAGATAACAAAGTAAAGACTGAAATGTAAAGACAACAAGACGATAAAATAATAATAACCTGTCAAGTCCAAACACAAAGAATATATACAGTCCAAGTCTCTAGTACAGTCCAAAATGTAATACAGTCTCAAAAGTAGCTGGAGACAATGTCCAGTACAAAAGACCTACACTAACTAAGTAATGGGTAGGGTCTCGTCAGGCGGAGCTAACCCCTGCTGGACCAAAGTCTCCAAGTCTATTCCCACTACGTCATCCGGACCGTAGTAGGTACAGTAGTCTCCCTCATCTGCATCTGTAATATTTTCAACATATCCTGTCAGGATGGAACGAGTACAATCCACTAACAACATTTCACAAGATATGACAAAAGCTATAATCTGTAAATAGAGAGTATACAAGAAAATCATGGAATGTACATGTGAGAATCATGGCAAGGTAAGCTGTAAAACTGAAGCTAGAACAAGGCAAGTAAACTGATCATGGCATGTACAAGAATCAAGAATCATATATCTAGGTGTGAATACTAGCTACAACATGTGGCCGGCTTGGGTCTTGCACAAGGTCTACTGGCCTGGTTAATCATACGTGGAGTGTATGATTAACACTCACAAGGTCTACAAGAGTAACAAGGTGGATAATGACCACATGTCTACACTAATACTCCCCGTCCCCGACTGGTAGAGTGGATCCAAACAAGACACGTCACGACGCGGATTCTACGAGAAGGGAGCTAGTCTCCTCGAGAATCGGCGTCCATGTACTGCACAAGAACTACAAGGGGGCTTGCACAAGACATACCAAGACAACAAGGAATAACACCTCATGTCGGGATCCATGAATACCAACCCGTGTGACCAATGTGTCGAGAACAAGCATATCTACACTAATTACATGGATTATCAGTCAGCATAAATTGGAAAAGTGTCAGAGAATGTACTCGCCTGAAATATGATATGGTACGTCAATCGAGCAAATGCAGCGTCTCGAGGACCTATAGAGAACAAGACGTATCAATACTAAGTTTAGGAAGTAAAGTTAAATCAAAATAAACCCTATTTAGTCATTCTAGGTCAAGACATGTCTAGTCGGGTCAATCTTGGTCATGGAGAACATTAGAAGTTAAACCGGATCAATCTAGGTCGAAAACTGGTTTACCGTTGACTTTTGGTCAACGGGTCAATTCTGGTCAACTCGAGGTCAACACTAGGTCAACTCTAGGTCACTGGTGACTAATAGTTGATTTTAGTCAACGGTCCAAGTTGGATGGAATTTGGGACCAAATTGGGTAAAGTGTTGACCCTAGTTGACTTTTAGTCCAAAAAGTCAACCGTGGTCAACCGGTCACTAGGTTTAGACAGCTATCTACTCATTACCAACCTATATAACCTATGTCGAAGTCCATCTTGGACTTCAAACTCAATTTCTCGGCCGTAGGCCAAATTCCTATTTTGCCTTAAAAAGGCAAATTTCACCCTTCGGCGACTAGCTAGTTAACCCACCTACGCTCGTTATTTTGACCCGATCTCCCTAGGGTAGTATGGTACTATCCTATACATATAATATCTACCAAAATACTTGGGTAACGCGGGCATCCAGTCCACGATACGGCCCGTTGCAGATATCTCAAGTATTTTGAGATACGCGCTGACACGGCGCGATACCGGCGCCCTACGACCCCGATTTCCACCCGGGAGCTTACCCGCAAAATCTAAATCACGTATTCATACCCCACGCCAAGTTTCAACTCAATCGGATACTCCGAACTCCGTTTCGCCCTCTAACTCGGTTTTTCCCCTTTTCTATTCTAGCCTTTTTCCTATTCTTCCAACTTCTTTCAATCTTTCCTCCCAACCTCAAATCCTTTTCTAATTTCTCATTTCATAATCTTTTTCTACTCTTCTCTACGATTCCAACCATATATAATACTTATATATATATCTTATATATATATATATATATATATTATATATATATATATATATATACACTAGGTGAAAGGGGGGTTTAGGCTTAAGGCCATAGAGGGGGGGCTGTTGTGTTCCTGGCAGAACTAGGACTGCCGCCACTGTGGCAGTCCAAATCCTGCTATGGCTGCCCCTACGCTGCTGCCACTCTCCTCTCTACCCTCTATACATATATATATCAACCCTTATATATATATATCTATCTATATATATATATTTTTTTTTTTATATATATCTATCTATATAATATATATTATATATATATCTATATATATATATCTATCTACATACTCTCCTCTAGGTAATTAGATATCTATATATATATCTATCCATCCCTCTACATATATATATAAACACACACACCCGACCACATATCCATATAAACACACACACACATATAAATACATACATATACACACAACCATATATACACATATATATTTACATATATATATATATATATATATATACACCATTTAACCTACAAAACTCTAAATAAACACTAATCAAAATTTTAGGGAGAAGCCTACAAATAGGGGGCAAGGTGTAGAGAATGTTATCCTCTACATTTAATGTAATTGAGAAAAATGAAAAGGAGAATTAAATGGAGGAGTTATGGACAAACCTAATTGAGAGAGAGAGAGCTTGAAGGAAGAAGAGATTTTGGAAGAAGGAAGTGGGTGACTTAGTGAAGAAGAAAGAGAGGGGGGGGTTTACATGGCCGGCCACTCTTCCAAGGGCTAGTGGGTTGGGATCCAATAGCCCATAACCCTTTAAGCTTGGTTTGGGTTTAATTTGAAATCGGTTTGGTTCGGTTTGTTTCGGTTAACCAATTAAGCTCTAAAATGACAATTTAAGCCAAGAAAATTAGGTTTAAGAATTCTAACCTAATTATGATAGTGTGTGGGCCAAGCCCAGCTAGTTTGTGGGTCCCACTAAGGTCCAGGCTACCCGGTCTCCAATTTGGGTCCGAATTGGATAAAATCCAAACCGACTCAAATAAATTCCTAAAAATCACATAAAAATCACATAAAATTCCTAAAATATTATTAAACTTGAAAATGACAAAAATACCCCCAATTTGAAAAACTGGGGGTGACAATAGGCGAAAAGATCTCATCATAATCTACGCCTTTTCGCTGACCGTAGCCTTTAACTACCAGCCTCGCTTTATATCGAGGGCGAGTAGCATCATCCGTCTGCTTCACTCTAAACATCCATCGATTCTTCAAAGCCTTCTTGCCCTTTGGCAACCGCACCAGCTCATAAGTGGAATTAGTGTGCGAGGAACTCATCTCCTCCTGCATGGCCTCCATCCACTCCTTCCTGTGTTCGCCTTCCATAGCCTCTGCAAAGCTTTCGGGCTCTCCCCCGTCAGTCAATAGCACATACTCATCCGGTGAGTATCTCGTAGATGGTCGACGATCTCTGTCGCTCCTTCTCAGTGGAGCCACTGGTGCTGTCTGTATACCAACAGCCTCCTTCCCTTCATGAACTGCCTCTCCGGCATGCTCATCCTCCTGAGGGACACCCTGACCACCATCAGCAGGCTGATGATCAAGGTTGGGAGCAACTCCATGTACTGGCTCCCCCATAATTGGATCCTCTGCGATGTCCTCAGGAAACTGTTCGAAACGAAATGACTCTAACTCAGGCAATTCCTCAGCCTCAGAAGGCGTCTCGAAATCCTGAGTGTTGGTCATGGTCTGATCCTCGACGAATACCACGTGCCTGCTTCTATAGAGATTTCTTCCCACCGGGTCGTAGAGTCTATAGCGAAACTTATCCCGACCGTAGCTGACAAAGATGCATCGCCTCGTATTTGGCTCAAGTTTGGTCTCATCGTCCTTCGGTACATGCATGAAGGCCTTACAGCCAAACACTCGCAGGTGATTGTATGACGGCTCTTTGTCGTACCATACTTTGTCAGGCACATCACCCTGCAAAGGAGTACTAGAAGACAAATTAATAACATAAGCAGATGTGAGAAGAGCCTCACCCCAATAACTACTGCCCGACAAGTTTGCTTCTGACAGCAAACACCGCACCCTCTCCATCAGTGTCCTATCCATACGCTCCGCTACACCATTGAGCTGAGGTGTCTTGGGCGGAGTCTTCTGGTGTCGTATCCCCTACTCTCTGCAATACACATCAAAGGGATCGATGTATTCGTCGCCATTGTCGGACCGAACACATAATAACTTCTTGCCCGTCTCTCTTTCAACAGAGGCCTGAAACTCTTTGAAAGTAGGCAGCACCTGATCCTTGGTCTTTAAGGCATAGACCCAAACCTTCCTGGAACAGTCATCAATAAAGGTTACAAAGTAAGATACACCACCAATAAATTTTGCCTTCATAGGACCGCAGACATCCGAGTGAATCAACTCGAGCAACGCCGGCTTCCTTGAACTTGGGTGACTTTGGAAAGATACCCTAGTTTGCTTTCCAGCTAAGAAGTGCATGCACTTCTCCAACTTTGTAGACTTGAGCCCTGGAATCATCTTTTTGTTCACCAAGTAGCTCATCCCCTTCTCGCTGATATGGTCGAGCCGTCTGTGCCACAACTCGATAGACGCATCACTGACTGCGTTCACCTCCTGTGTCCCCTGTGCGCTCCCCTCCATAGTATAGACCAGACTTCTTGCTTCCTCTGGCAATCACCATCGAACCACTGGAAAGCTTCCACTGACTGTTCCCGAAGAGACTAAAGAATCCCTCGTCATCCATCCTTCCAACCGACACCAGGTTGAAACGGATAGCAGGGACATGACGAATATTTTTTAGAACAAGAACCACACCCATCTTCGTTCTCAAATGCACATCTCCAACGGCAACCACCTTCGACACATCTCCATTGCCCATCTTCATCACTCCACAGTCGCCTATTGTGTAAGTGGCAAATAGTGCCCTGTTGTGAGATACATGTGCTGAAGCCCCTGAGTCCACCAGCCAAGAATTATCATCGCAAGCGAGGTTCGTAATGACCTCATCACCTACGACGATCACATCGCCTCCATGCATCGAGGCCGCCGCTGTAGTGTTCTCTTCTTGCTTTCCCTTGTCGCCCTTCTTCTCTCTCTTTCAAGCGAAATAATTCCGCTTGATGTGGCCCTTCTTACCACAATGGTAACACTCTGAGTCCTCGTAACGACCCTTGGACTTCTTCTTGCTTTTGTCTCTGCCACCACCTGGACCCCTGCTTTTGTCCCTTCCGCGGCACTCTGAAACCAATACCTCTGAGTGATGGGATGTAGATGAAGTGCCCTGAGAACGTCTCTGCATCTCTTCATTCAGCACCCCGCTCTTGGCAAACTCCAGACTGACCACGCCCTCTGGAGCAGAAGCGATCATAGATACTCGTACGGTCTCCCACGAGTCTGACAATGTACACAGCGGCCATAGTCCCTGAACTTCGTCGTCGAACTTGACTCACATTTAGATAACTAGTTAACCACGCCCTGGAACTCATTCAAGTGATCCGAAATAGACGCTCCATCCTTGTATCGCAGACCTATCATCGTTCGGATCAGGAACAACTTGTTTACCCCGGTCTTCTTCGTATACAAGGATTCCAGCTTATCCCACAACGTCTTCACATGCTCAATATTGGCAACGTGGTTATACACGTTCTCATCAACAAACTGTTGTATGTACCCACACACCTGTATATGCTCGAATGTCCAGTCCTTCTCGGATTTATCACTGGGCTTCTCGGATGTAAACGCGGGTAGATGCAGCTTCTTGACAAACAATAAGTCTTTTATCTTGCTCCGCCATTAGTGATAGTTGGTACCATTCAGGTTCACCATGCGCACCGGTCCATCTCTCCTCTCTAGTTTTCTGTCAACTCCTGACACCCTTCTGAATTCTAGAACCTGGCTCTGATACCACTCTATTGGAAAAGAAACGCGGAAACCTTTTCCCAAACTAGAGAGTACCTGCGAGAGAACCGAGCAAACAACGCACAAACCAAAACACCAAACACAATCACGCAGACACAGAGAATTTTTGACGTGAAAAAACCTTACGGAAAAAACCACGGGACGATCGGAGTCCAATCCTGAGAAACCTCCACTAATGAAACAGAAGAATTACACCCTCTACAAACTTCTTCCGATCCAAATCGGATCCCCACAACACTTAGAAGCAAGAACAATGATTACAAGGCTACAAAGAACGAGAACGACGAGTAGAGATTACCCGAACGTGATCTCCTTCGAAAACTACCTTCAATCCTCCGTCTTCTCTTCCAAAGTTGTAAATGGCACTCTTGCCTCCTTCCTCTCTCTCCTCTCGTTGTGTGCTACAATTGTGTTACAATAGATTAGGGTTTAGAAATTCCAACTTAACTGTAACACCCAGTTTTCCAGATGAGGGTATTTTTGAAATTTTGTATTTATAATTATTATTTAAGGATGTTTATTTCATATTATGATTTTTAGTGATTTTTAATGATTTTTTTTTGAATTGATTTTGGGCCTATAGTTGACTTTGACTAGTGTTGACTAGAAGACTAACCTAGTGACTAACCTAGGTTAAGACCCCTTGGTTAGGTTAAGTAAACTTGGTTTGACCTAATTTAGTGAAGTTTAAGTCATTGGAACTTGTTTGGAGAGTTTTGGAGTTGATTTGGCCAATATGGCTTATGACTTCATAAGTCATGATTAATGACTTGACTTGTAGCCCATAGGCCCACACCATGAACCAAACCTAACCCTAATCAGCCCATGGCAGCCACTATTGATCCCTTTCCCCTATTTAATCCCCTCCTAGAATTTAGGGCTAGTCTCCATTGGGATTTGTGCAAGTTTTGGAAGAGGTGAGCCTCCATCTTCCTAAAATCATAGAAAATCCATTTCAACTCCATTTTCCTTCAAACCAATTGCATTAGGACCTAATTTTTCTGTTCTTCTATTTGTGCAATAATATTTCAGAATAGGATCAATTTGTGGGAGTTTTTGAGGCTTGGAGAACCATTCCATTTGAGGCTTTTGTGAGCTTTGCACATCAATAGGTATAATCTATTCTAACCCATAAAATTCTTGTTTAATTGCATTTCTAGGATGCCCTATGTAACGGCCCAAATGTTGCACCCCGCCCGAGGCCCAGTTGCATAACCTTCTTGCGGACTAAGGTTATACGGAAAACTTCCAGAACATTCTAGAAGATGGCGGAAGGCTCTAGAAGACTGTGGATCTCTCCGGGAGGCCCAAGATCGTTCTAGGAGGCCCAAGAAGCTTCTGGAAGGCCCTTGAAGTTTTCTTTTATGTTGCTAGGGAATAATCCTGGAATATGCCATTCCAGTTATGGTAGATTGTAATAATCCTTGGAATATTCCTTCCAGGACTTTCCTTGTATTGCTCTCTGAGCACTTATAAAAGGGGGAGGCTCTCATTTGTTCCTCACCACCTAAAATTGTAAGCATTCTCCAAGTCAATAAAGAGATTCTTACTAGCCCCATCTTTGCTCCACTATTCTAGTTTTCTTAGCGATCTAGCTAAGTCGGGGACGGGAAGGCTTGCACGAGTCTTTGAGGAGAAAGACAGTGCGCCGCACGAGACGAAGTGCTAGCAAAACACTAAGTCCGTGACAAGTAGTATCAGAGCAAAGGTTCGATCGCCGTCATGTCTTTGACCGAAGCCATCATCAACGACGAGCTCGCACAACCCTCATCGCCTAAGGAGAAGGCGAAGACCTCGAAGAAGGGCAAGAGCAAGGAACCGTTGCTGGAACGGGCTCTTGGCGAGTTGGCGGACCGTGTTGAGATGCTAGAGAAGGGCGTGACGGGCGTCGAGTATCAAGTGGAGCAGAACCAAACGGCTCAAGAGGAATTCGCCCAAGGTTTGGAGGCGGATGTCACCACGGCTATGTCGGAGTTCCGAGAGCATCTCCGCGATATGCAGGCCGAGTTCGAGGAGGAACGAAAGGCCACGAAGGCGGAGATTGCTAAACTGCGCAAAGAGCTACAAACCAAGGCGGAGGTCCTCGAGAGGGCCATTGCTGGTGGTCCGACTCCGAGGAGGGAGTCGACGTAGAGGGTGAAGTATCCAGAACCAAAATCCTTCAATGGCGTACGGGACGCGAAGGAGGAGGATAACTTCATCTGGAACGTCGAGCGTTACCTGAAGGCGGTCCGCATCGAGGATGAGACCGACAAGGTAAACACGACATCCCTATATTTTTCTGATGATGCTACGCTGTGGTGGCGACGCAGGTGCATCGATATAGAAAAGGGACTGCAAGATCGAGACTTGGGAGGATCTCAAGAAGGAGATCAAGTCTCAATTCTACCCGAAGAACGTGGAGTATGTCGCAAGACGGAGTTTGCGCCAACTCAAGCACACCGGGTCGATCAAGGAGTATGTGGCGGAGTTCACCCGCCTGATGCTCACCATTTCCAGTATGGGTGAAGAAGATCGCCTGTTCACGTTCCTGGAGGGTCTACAACCATGGGCGGCACAAGAATTACAGAGGCAAGATGTGTCAGATCTGAACACGGCTGTCGCGGCAGCCGAGAAGCTGATGGAGTATCGACGGAGCGATGCCCCAAAGCCCAAGGAAAAGACCACCACCAAGTTCAATGGTGGGGGAGCAAAGAAGAACAACGGAAAGGGAGGTCCGCCGCCGAAGGACAAGCCACAAGCAACGCCTTCGATGGAGCGGAAGATCGAGTGCTATGTGTGCGGAGGAAATCACCTCGCACGAGACTGTCCGAACAAGGGCAAGAGGGTGAACGCAGTCCAAGGCGAGGAGGCCGAGGACATGGAGCCTAAGAAGGGGGCTCACATGGGGGCCCTACGCCTGTTGAATGCTTTGAAGAGCAAGGCGGTCGTGTCCAAGACCCCGAATCGAGAGCTGATGTACGTGGACGTGAAGATCAACGGCCATAACACCAGGGCGATGGTCGACACGGGGGCTACCCACAAATTTATCTCGGACGCAGAGGTCCGACGCTTGGGTTTGGCGCTGGAAAAACACTCAAGCACGATAAAGGCAGTCAACTCTGAGGCCCGCCCTGTGCAAGGGGTGGCCAAAGGAGTGAAGATCCAAGTGGGGGACTGGACGGGTGTCACCAGTCTCACGACAGCACCACTGGACGACTTCAACATGATCCTTGGGATGGACTTCCTCACTTCGGCAAAGGCAGTCCCAATGTCGCATCTGGGAGTCGTCGGGATCATGGAGGAGAGCTCTCCGTGCATGGTGACAACTGCACGAGGCGAGCTTACGAAGGGAAAGGCTCTCTCCGCATTACAACTCAAGAAGGGGATGCGACACGGAGAGATGACTTACCTTGCTGTGCTCAAGACGGAGGAGGCGCCCGTGCAGGGGAATCTTCCGCCTGAGATCGATGACGTCCTTATGGAGTTCGGGGATGTCATGCCGAAGGAGTTGCCGAAAAGGCTACCTCCGCGGAGGGAGGTAGACCATGCCATCGAGTTGGAGCCGGGCACGAAGCCGCCCGCCATGGCTCCATATCGCATGGCCCCGCCCGAGCTGGACGAGTTGAAGAAGCAACTCAAGGAGCTGCTAGACGCGGGATTCATCAGACCGTCAAAGGCCCCGTACGGTGCACCGGTGCTGTTCCAGAAGAAGAAGGACGGAAGCCTTCGTTTGTGCATCGACTATCGGGCACTAAACAAGGTAACCGTCAAGAACAAATATCCCATCCCGTTGGTGGCGGACTTGTTCGACCAATTGGGAGGCGCGAGATACTTCTCCAAACTTGATCTGCACTCGGGGTATTATCAAGTCCGGATTGCGGAGGGTGACGAGGCTAAGACGGCATGCGTGACGAGGTATGGCGCATATGAGTTTATGGTTATGCCTTTTGGTCTAACAAATGCTCCTGCGACTTTTTGTACTTTGATGAACAAGCTCTTTCATCCCTACTTGGATCGGTTTGTCGTGGTCTACCTCGACGACATCGTCGTGTACTCAAACACGATGGAGGAGCACATCGAGCATTTGAAGACTGTCTTCCAGGTGCTAAGGGAGAACGAACTCTTCGTCAAGCGGAAGAAGTGCTCTTTCGCACAAGAAGAGGTATCGTTCTTGGGGCACTGGATCGAGCGTGGCAAGATATGGATGGACGGCGCAAAGGTCCAGTCCATACGGGAGTGGGAGGCTCCCACCAAGCCGACGGAGCTGCGATCGTTCCTTGGCTTGGCGAACTACTACCGGCGGTTCATCCGAGAATATTCCGCCATCGCAGCGCCTCTGACCGATCTGCTGCGGAAGGATCGGGCGTGGAGCTGGATGCCCCGATGCGAGGAGGCATTCGAGGCATTGAAGCAGGCTGTGACGGAGGAGCCGGTCTTGTCTCTATCGGACTACTCCAAGGCGTTCGAAGTGCACACGGACGCGTCCGACTTCGCCATCGGTGGGGTGTTGGTGCAGGAAGGACACCCCATCGCGTTCGAGAGCCGCAAGCTGAATGACACTGAGCGGCGCTACACGGTGCAGGAGAAGGAGATGACCGCGGTCGTGCATAGCTTGAGGACATGGCGGCACTACCTCCTCGGCACCAAGTTCGTGGTCATGACGGACAATGTTGCCACGAGCTACTTCCAGTCCCAAAAGAAGCTATCTCCGAAGCAGGCGAGATGGCAAGATTTTCTAGCCGAGTTCGACATGGTGTTGCAGTACAAACCCGGCAAAGAAAATCAGGTGGCCGATGCGCTTAGCAGGAAGGCCGAGCTCGCATCTGTATGCTTGCTCAAGGGGGACATTCTGGACCGTGTTCGAGTGGGAATCATGGAGGACCCACTAACACTGGCCCTAGTGAAGCTTGCTAAGGAGGGTAAGACGAGAAGGTTCTGGCTGAAAGACGGACTTCTCTACACCAAGGGCGACAGGGTGGTCGTGCCTAGGTGGAGTGGCTTGCGGAGATAGCTGCTCAAGGAGTGCCATGACACAAAGTGGGCTGGACATCCGGGGCAGAAGCGAACCTTGGCGCTACTGGAGGCCGCATACTACTAGCCTCGCATGCACGAAGATGTGGAGGACTATGTTCGTACTTGTCTTGTGTGCCAACAGGACAAGGTGGATCATCAGAAGCTCGGGGGCCTGCTGGAGCCTCTTCCCGTGCCGAGTCGGCCGTGGGAGAGCATTTCGATGGACTTCATCTCCGCCCTGCCGAAAGTGGGGGCGCTTGGGTCCATTCTCGTGGTGGTGGACCGGTTCTCAAAGTACGCGACCTTCATTGCTGCTTCGACGGACTGCACAGCAGAGGAGGCCGCACGACTGTTCATCGGCCATGTGGTGAAGTTCTGGGGCATCCCGGTCAACATTGTCAGCGACCGAGACCCCCGCTTCACGGGGAAGTTCTGGACGGAAGTGTTCAAAATCCTCGGGACGGACTTACACTTCTCGACCAGCTTCCACCCGCAGACGGACGGGCAGACCGAGCGGGTCAACTCGCTACTCGATGAGTACTTGCGGCACTTTGTGAGTGCCAACCAGAGGGATTGGGTGCATCACCTCGACGTCGCTCAGTTCTGCTACAATCTTCAACGGAGCGAGTCGTCGCACAGCAGTCCATTCGAGTTGGTGATGGGTCGCCAACCGCTTGCCCCGCACACGCTGAGTGCGGGGTCCTCGAGTAGAAGCCCCGCGGCCAACCAGTTCACTTCAGATTTCAAGGCAAAGGCGGACATTGCCAAGGCATTTCTGGAAAAGGCCGCGAGAAAGATGAAGAAGTGGGCCGACGCGAAGCGAAGGCCAGTTGAGTACAAGGAGGGGGATATGGTGCTGGTGAAGCTACAACCACAACAGTTCAAGGTGTTCCGCAAGGTGCACAAAGGACTGATCCGGAAGTATGAAGGCCCCTTCCCCGTGCTCAAGAAGGTAGGCAAGGTGGCCTACAAGCTTGAACTCCCTGCCAAGCTGAAGATCCATCCAGTCTTCCATGCCAGTTGCTTGAAGCCGTACCACGAAGACTTGGAGGATCCCCAGCACGGAGTTCCGAAGCGACCGACGGCGACCATGACGACTTCCTTCGACAAGGAGGTGGAAGCCGTGCTGGACAGGAGGACCATTCGGCGACGAGGCGTGTCCCCGTATGTGGAGTACCTCATCCGGTGGAAGGGCTTGCCTTACGGCGAGTCTAGCTGGGAACGTGCTGATACGCTGCATCAGTTCGAAGCCGAGATCCAGGCGTTTCTCAGTGAGCATGGTTGACGAGGGCGTCAACGCCTTAGGTGGAGGAGAATGTAACGGCCCAAATGTTGCACCCCCGCCCGAGGCCCAGTTGCATAACCTTCTTGCGGACTAAGGTTATGCGGGAAGCTTCCAGAACATTCTAGAAGATAGCGGAAGGCTCTAGAAGACTGTGGATCTCTCCGGGAGGCCCAAGATCGTTCTAGGAGGCCTAAGAAGCTTCTGGAAGGCCCTTGAAGTTTTCTTTTATGTTGCTAGGGAATAATCCTGGAATATGCCATTCCAGTTATGGTAGATTGTAATAATCCTTAGAATATTCCTTCCAGGACTTTCCTTGTATTGCTCTCTGAGCACTTATAAAAGGGGGAGGCTCTCATTTGTTCCTCACCATCTAAAATTGTAAGCATTCTCCAAGTCAATAAAGAGATTCTTACTAGCCCCATCTTTGCTCCACTATTCTAGTTTTCTTAGCGATCTAGCTAAGTCGGGGACGGGAAGGCTTGCACGAGTCTTTGAGGAGAAAGACAGTACGTCGCACGGGACGAAGTGCTAGCAAAAACAATAAGTCCGTGACACCTAGCCCTAACCTAACTATAGGAATAGGAATCCCCAAAAGTTGTGTCCATTTCGTGTCCTAACAGGACACGTATCAGTGTCTAGCTTAGGGTGTTTGATGAAATGCCCCAATGGGCATTTCGTGTGAATTTTGGGGAAATGTTTGAATAGAAAAATAGTATTTGACCTCGCTTATAGGTTTCTTGTGTCTTTGTGTGTTCTTAGTGTCGTGTCGTGTCGCCTTGGACACAGGAACACGGGGTTCTACCTGCGCGCGCGCACAGTGACAGTTCCCCTGCTACTCGGGGTCCATTGTGCACTGTACACGCCACGTGGTCACGTATAAATTGACACGTGGGTGCGGGCAGACACTGACACGAGGCTCCCAAAATTTCGTGAGTCCTTGTGTCGTGTCGGACACGTATTTGGCTGTGCACTGGTCGTGCACTATGCGTGTGCAGTCCTATTTATGTGTTCTGTGTTAAATTCTATTTTAATGGTTTAAATTGTGATTTAAATTGCTAAATTAGATCCTATATATGTTAATGATCCCTGTTAATTGAGTTTACTTATTAGTTTAGATTTTGTCATGTGAAATGGGGATTTGGACTCAGGTTAACTGATACGCATTGTCTGATACCATGTGTTCTTTTGAGATTCTGAATTTAAATTCTGTTAACCCAATTTAAATTGGTGTTTATTTGTCATACATTGATTCATACCTGTTTAATAGGACTGATAGGTTGGTTACATGTTGGTTTTGGGTTGATGTCAAGAGAAATGGATTCAATTTGGCTTGGAATGGTTTTGGTACTGTCACAACCTGAGTTCCATCTAACTGTCACTTGCTTTCAATTTTTTCTGAGAACTCCAACTGATATTAGAATGTTAAAAACCTGAGAGACAAACTGATTTGATTCTAAATTTCCATGTTATTCCTATATATGTTGTTGGTTGTTTTAAGTATTAGTGAAATTGTGTTAAAGGGTTTTGATACGATTCCTGAAATCCTGATTTGATTAATATATGAAATCTGAGTTTACATGTCATTGTTCTCAGGATTCCAGAGTTCCTGAGATGATTTCAGGAATCACAAAGCTGAGCTATGTGTATACACAAATGTACAACACATATGGCCTTCACCTCTTGACCCTACATTGCCTAATTCCTGAAGACCTATTTGAAACATAACTTGTTTTCACTGATTTCAGTCTACACATCACTAATCCCCTTTTTCCTGTGTACACATCCTTTCACTGTTTGAGGAACACCTAATACACTAGACACAAACACACAATTATGTATCTTGAGATTCAAATCTCTATTAACCTGAGATGGGTTTTGTTCACTGTTAAATGTTAAAACTGAGGTTTGGGGTTTGAAGGGCTATTCAATCTCAGATTTGGATTGATCTCCTAACCTATTACTCATTCACTGTTTTCTCTTCCTAAAGTCCTGGATTTGTACTTCTGTGGTTTCATATTTGGTTTTGAAATTTAGTTTAGATTATGCGTTAAAAATTGAGTTTTGTTGGACTGATTAATGATTTCAACTGTGTTTATATAACCTGAGTTTGGGTGTTAATTTGGTTTGGGATGTTGAATGTCATATACAAACTGTCATTGTTTCTTTTCTAAAAATCTGAAGAATTGTTATCCCACACACAGTTTTCCCTCTTATTTATTCCCGTTCTTCCTTTTGACACACATATTATGTTACACATTATTGTTTTCTCACACACACTGTTAGCCTCTCTGGACCTTATTCCCTGAGACCATTCCCTGAGTGGTTACACCCTCACATACACACAATTGTACTCCACACACTGTTTCCTGATTGAGCACTGACCTGAGATTCACATGTATCCACACACACTATAATTCCTAATTCCCGTTCTTCCTTTTTGACACATATTTATGTTACACACTCATCCACTGTTAGCTCTTATACTCACTGTTCAGATTCTACACACATGCCATGACACAGTACATTATCTCACTCATATGACACACAAAAACCTGAGACTTGATCCCCTGTTACACTGATTTATGGTTCATGGTCATGTTAGATTCAATTACAGGTACATTACTTGAAGGTTGGTTTAGGGTGCATTAAGGAATAGTTTGAATGGTTTCCAGATTGGGATGCCAACTCCTATGTTTCCTTTGAACTGTCATTAGGTTGCTAGTCTCATTCAATAACACATAGGAAACAAACATTCACCACACTCTATCCTAATTACCCTGTCACACATTCCACACACATTATTATGCACACACACAAACCTATCCACAAACAGCCCCTCCCCCTTTCCCTATATGTATAGATCTATGCATATATGAATTTATGTAATATAATGTATATATGCAATGTGTAGATTCTATGTAGACCTGTAATGAATGTAACTATAGAGTAAGTAGAGATGCAACGTAGGATATAATGTATATAGGCATGTATGAATGGACATGTATGCAAGAATGTATGTACCTATATATATTGTATCTATAGATGGCATAGGCCTTGAGAGTAAATAAGGCTTACACTATAGACTTACTGTTTAGACTTATCAATGACCAACCCTAACTAGTTGACTAAGATAGCCTTGTTGATTGACCTAGTTTGACTAGATACTGACTTGGTTTGGCCCAGAGTTGACTAGAGTTTGACCTTGACCTAGATTGGTCTAGAAATCATGTAGATTATATCATAGACATCATTTACCTTGTTTTTAACATATTATAACCTATATTCCTCTGTTTAGGACATTGTGACTCAGTTGCAGACATCTGATATTTCACTACTCTTCTCAGAGTAGCAGGCGAGTACATTCTCTGATAGTTCTCTCATTTACTTGTCAATTACTGTACTTCAGTTCTAGATAGTTTTATGTGATTCTTACAAACACGTATGGATATTTCTGGATTCATGTATGCGACACACATACCATTAGTCTGGCCTCTATTTCTGGAATCACTACTGGCATCACCTTCTGGAATCACTACTGGAACCACCTACTGGAATCACCCTGGAATCTTTTGCTGGTATCATTATGTTGGCTGGACTCATCCCGATTCTCGTGTCGTTTCCTGGATTAACTTGTACTTGCTGGGCGAGGAAATATTAGAATAGGCATGTGAACATACCCTAATACTGGAACCACTCCCTTAGAATTATACTGGAATGATAGCCGTCTCACACCCGGCCAGGTGTGTGATGTGCCGTATTACCTACAACCGTTCACATGTCAATTCCGATATTTTAAAACACACTGTTAGAGAATAGGCTGGACTCACCCTGAAATCATTGATCACATTGACTGGAACCATCCCGTACTGGACTCATCTTGTATTAGATTCGTCTGGTACTGGACTTTTGTTGGAGTCACACATGTCTATATTACAGTCTGGACTCATATCATGCTACCCTAGTTCAGCTAGATTTTATTTTTCAGTCTTCATTGCCATGCTTCTCTTCTTGTTTAGTTATTTCCCTTTCTTTGTACCTTAACTGTTCTCTATATCATTACCTGTATAAAACTGCTATATTTCATCAATAAAACTGTTTATAACTGCTTTATAGTTCTCTGTCATTTAATTGGGATTTCCTGATGAGTTGTACTCGTTCCTGTCCTGACTGGACCTGTTGAAATTTTACAGATGATTGCCCTGAGGATGCATGCCCTACATATTATGGACCCGGAGACGGGATGACTACCTTTGGCCCCGACTCTCAGGAGTGATCGGGATTTAGCTTAGTAGACTAGCATTTGTTTCCATGTTGAAATTGTTATAGAAGTTTTGAGACTTGTGTAGTATTTGTGATTAGTTGAGAGTTGTTATTATTTTAGTAGTTGTTCTTCTATTCCAGTATAATTCTCCTGTGTTTATCTTATCGTGCTTAGACTGTGATTGAGTTCAATATCTTATACTTGTCCTCCGTTCGGAGTTGATCATGATGAGTACTTATTATATTGCGTGAGTTGCTGGTTAGATAGTAACCTAGGACAGCGCTCTACCGCCGACACTGCGGCGTAGGCTGGGCGTCGTTACGTACTCGTACCCTCACAGTGGGTGCGGGTCGTGACACTAACTCCCTAATCCTGCAACAAACCTGGACCGTTTGATTAGATTCAATGGTGAAAAATTACCCACATTTCTGCCTCAGCCCCGACGACACAGAGTTCGGCCAGAACTCTGTGTCAGGCAACCAGAACTTTCCAGCAACATTCTGGAACAGCCAGACCGAGTTCGGCCAGAACTCGGCCTGGGACCGAGTTCGGCCCGAACTCGGTGGCTCCAGTCCAGAACCTCCCCTTTTGTCAGCAGAAGCAGCAACAACTCCTCGTTGCCTACTTTCCGAGCTTCTTTGACATCGAACGGCGCTCGTCGCACTCCGAGATCTTCTCCACATAGGTTGGGAACCCCATCCACTCCAACAGGGCCCTGCTCCTCTATGGGCCCCAGCCCAAGAAGAAGAAGAGTCCGAACTTCATGTGTGTCATGACCCGCACCCTTATGAGGGACACGAGCACGTGGGTACGGCCAGCCTACGCAGCAGTATCGGCGGTAGAACGCTGTATATAACGTCTGTAAATACTACGACTAACAGTTTAAATGTACATGTACAGTATATACTCTCCGAATGGAGGTGACATAACAATACAGTCTCAATCACAGAATAAAACTAAGGTAGATAGCTCAGAAGAAAAGACATATGATAGATGAAAGAGTAAATAAGTCCAGAGTCCAGTACAAGCCCAGATATTTACAACATCCCAGGGTATCAAAATATAATATAGAACTACAGTCTAATAAAGCTAGCTGGATCGCAGTCCAGTCAAACCTAGATAACCTACACTACTCTGGAAGTACAAAATCTAGTGGCTCTACTATAAGGCCACAATCCAAGGCTACTCCATCTAACTCGAGCCCATAATAGGTCGAGCAGTCCGCCTCAGAGTCATCTGTAATATATCATAACTGTATCCTGTCAGGAAAATGAGCAAGTACAAGCACTAACAGCAGTTCCATGTGAATTGACAAGTTCTATAAGAGACAGTATAATGAACTACATGACAAAGATATATGAAGGCTTGGGAACCGTTCGGAAGCCGAGTTACAACCCTTAAACCAAACAAGGACCGGGGTTGTAACTCTTCTCCCGAGCAGAACTTAGTCTCCAATCAAGATACAATGTAAAGACATGTCACTACACCAAAAAGGATAATTTGAAACATTTAGCATTTTGGATTTTGGGGCGGTATATATGCATTCCTAGACCTTGAAACACTTGTTAACCGTTCCAAACTATTAAAATGTTCCTAAAATTAATTTACTTGGAATTAAATTAAAAATTTATATTCTGAAACAG
Source organism: Iris pallida (assembly GCA_029216955.1). Lineage (NCBI taxonomy): Eukaryota > Viridiplantae > Streptophyta > Magnoliopsida > Asparagales > Iridaceae > Iris > Iris pallida. The sequence continues at coordinate 3,401,723 of JANAVB010011394.1, forward strand.
TAAATAGACATCCTTATTTAAGGCAAATTATAAGGGCACAGCGTTTTTTACTCGGGGCTAGCCAGGATTAGGGCTAGCCAGGTTGGGAGGAACTTTTACTAGGGCTATCCAAATATTTCACTCAGGGGGCTGTCCAAAGCCCACAGCCCCCCAAACCCCAAAAACCACTCTCATTTCTAAATTTCACTCTCTCTCTTCACAAACCCTAGTTTTCTTCTTCTTCTTCTTCTATCCATCTTCTTCTCCACCATTTCCATTCTAACATCTTCATCAAAATCCTAAATTTTTTTCTCATCATCATCATCTTCTTCTTCTCCACCATTTCCATCATCACCATCTCCATCAAAACCTAGTTTCTTCTCTTTCCCAATTTCGATGGCACCCAAATAATTAAATAAACCCTAAAATGTATGAAAATAAAGGTTAAATACTTCTTTCCTCACAAAGAATGCATGGAAATAAATCCTAAAATGCATATTTCACTCTATTATCAAGATTAAAATAAACCCTAACATGTTTTTTTCATTCAGAAATGTCGACTTTAGGACTGCCAGAAATTGTGGCAGTCCTGAAAGGAACTTGCTGTACAGCAAGTATCTTTCAGGACTGCCACAATTTCTGGCAGTCCTCAATATGTCTAGGACTGCCAGAAATTGTGGCAGTCCTGTTGTAGAGCATGTCCCTTTCAGGACGGCCACAATTCATGGCAGTTCTTATTACTTCTAGGACTGCCAGAAATTGTGGCAGTCCTGTTATACATCGAGTCTATTTCAAGACTGCCACAATTCCTGGCTGTCCTCATTACTTCTAGGACTGCCAAAAATTGTGACAGTCATGTTGTACTTCGAGTCTATTTCAAGACTGCCACAATTTTTGGCAGGCCTCAATACTTCTAGGACTGTCAGAAATTGTGGCAGTCCTGATATGAATCCAATTATTCTACAACTAGGATTTCTTCCATAGTTTTCTTCTAAAACTAGGATTTCATGCATAATTCTTCTATTAATAAAGAAAAATTGGTTAATAGACTAATAGATTAATAGATTTGATAGATTTGATAACCCAATTTCTTCTACAACTAGGGTTTCATCCATAATGCCCAAACAAGAAAAAAATAAAATAAAATAGGGTTTGGAGAAAGAGATCTGAGAAATTAGAAGAGAGCAAAAAATCAAAATAAACTAGGTTTGTAAAAATTGATGTTCTTATTTTTTTTTTCTTCTTCTTGTTCTTCTTCTTCTTTTCTTCTTGTGAGGAATGGAGAGAGAGAGGAAGAAAACAAAAATTATAACACTTATCTTTTATACCTACTACTTGGATAGCCATGAGTAATTTTTCAGTGGCAAACTTGTAAATAATGGGAAACAGTCACTTGGACAGACCCGAGTAAAAAAGGCTGTGCCCTTATAATTTGCCTTATTTAAGTTAAAAACATATGCTAGTCACATGATTGCTTACAAAAGTGTTCTTGTTCAAGCATAACTCTCATTTTTGGAAACGGTCTCATCTTTTTTTCTCTTTTCCTCTCCCCCTCTCCCTCTTCCTTCCTCTGCCCTTCTCTCTAGTCTAGATCCATTAAACAGAAAACCTGAAACCTGTAAAGAGCTGGTCATGGAGGAGGTCAGGATCCTCAAGCGCGGCGATGCAATAAAGCCAAAGTTCGAGGGCCAAGATCTGTCCAAAATCACTACAAGGAGATCTTGAAGCCAAACTCCGAGGGCAGCCACGACGCGATGAAGCCTTTTAGTAGTAACTATGATCCGGTGATGAAGCTCTGCTAGACGAAGAGGATCGAAAGCGCCACATATATGCTAGAAAGTCTAACCAGACAAGGGTCGTCAAGACTCTAGGTGCGGTCCCCAAACCTTGATCGATCGATCAATCCGTTCATTTTTTGTTTATCATATATTGAAATGAGTTTTGTTTAGTTTATGTGTTAGGGTTCTGGAAGTATGGATCGATTTGGTTGGATAGTAGTTGATTAACTTTTGTGATGTTTTGATGGATTGGCTATTATATGTGGGAAGGCGTGGTTTGGAGAGGAAATATAGGTGGGAAGGCGAAGGGACCTAGATGCCCCATTACTGGAAAAAGGATCCAAGGAGTAAGATTTTTTAGATTTATTACGTTTATTTTTCTTGACTTTTCTTTTCTATTTAGCTGTTAATGATAGGCACATACAGATTAATCAAATTGTGGAGAAGCTTCAACAAAGTAGGAATTCGTCAAAGAATAAGTCAAATAGTTGTTCCAATTTTATCATCTAGTTATGTAGAGTACTCTTGAGTTGTAAATTTTTTATGAATAAATGGAAATTTCATGGAACAACATTGTATTCAGGTGTAGCTATAGTTTAAAATCAATATAATACCAATCTGATTCTCGACATGTGCTCTATTCATTTAATTGGTTAAATGTCCGATCAATCATAATTACACAAGCACTTGGATTCTTATCAGTCAACTAGTAGTTGTTTGTTAATCCCTGATTTTGAACAGTGGGTGAATTTTTGTTACAATCTTTGCATGGAAACAATTCAAGCATGATTATTTAGTAGGCATTTTAAAAAAAATAAAATAAAGTTAAGATGCTTTTGAATTCATGGCTTGACTATGGCCATGGTGACTCCCTAGTCTCTCAAGGTAATGGAAGGGATCATTTAACAAAAGCATGCGATTTGTTAGACCTGAAATGAAAAAATGCGTGCAAAATATTAGAAAAGCCTTACTGTCAGTTGATAACAAGGCATTGGTTAACAATTATGTTGTATTGTTAACATAGATCAATTTATATTCTATTTTCATATTTCTTAAGTAATATCTGGTTCTATAATAGTCATCTCTCTGAGCAATGTAGTTTTAGTAGTTTACAATAAATTGAAGTGTTAGGTTCAAAAAGGACATGGTACACATATTTTTTTCTTCATTAATATTAAAAATGTGTTCCTTTGTCTTTTTTTACTTAAATATTTGTGTTGTTGTCTAAGGTACTGCTTTGTCAGGGAAACTTTCGTTCTTGATTAAGAGATATATTTTATAGTCTTCTCACTTTTCTAATTGTTTGGGGTTATTCATGAAAACCTTTGGACATATTTGTGTCTATAGGGAACCTTCCTTGTTAATTATTAGTGATGTGCCGATAAAATAATAAACCATATCATTTATTCCTTTCATCTTCCCCACAACTCTCACACCCATTGTGCAAATGTTGAAAGATGGAGGTCGCCCATAGGAGGGACTTGGCTCCTAGGGGCGCTTATGAAGCATTGAGCACAGTTGAAGACATTTGTTGAAATTTGTTAAATTTTGTTTTCTGGGGGTGAAATATTTTTGTGCCAATCAAGCTAAAATGGCCAATGTGTTATGCATGCAACTGTTTTTCTGCTGCTGGAGATATGTTGATTATATTTGGTTTTAAGTATTAGGTGATATTTGGTATACAAAAGCTTGGGGTTTCTGAAAATCAAAGTTTTTGTATACCTCTAATCTGTTACTTACAACTATTGTTATTTTCTCTATTTGCATGTTTTGCATTTTGCTTGCAATATTTTTTAGTATCATTATCAATATGAAAACAAAATGTTGCCATTGAACACTTCTTTTGTTTCCTTTCGAAAATGCTTATGTACCCTCTAAATTAGACATTTTTTCCTTCTAAACCACTGAAGAAAATTCTTCTACAATATATGTATGTTTAAATTGTTGGATTCATTTTATTTAGTTATTTGACCTTTTTCTTATGATTTTCCAACATAAAGTACCTACTTATTCAGATACGATCATTCATACTGCAAGTTGGTGTTTAATAAAGTCTATATGGGTCACTTGAATTGTATATGATATGATGATATTGAAATCATGTTGACTAATAAGCAGTGATCATCTTTATCATCTGTAGTTTAGTCTTCATTTTTTGCTTCACTTGAAATTTTGTTGGAGTATATGGAAACTTTCTAAAAGTTTGTTGATAATTAGATTGTTACAGGACATAATTTTCAGAAGAGCAATTTGTCACTCTCAAGCCGACCGATTACTTGTTTGGGATATATTATCCACCTAGTTTATCAAACCACAAACTTGAAGATGGTCTCTTACTTTCAGCATCTCCCCTGTCAATGATTATTCATCACCTGCTACAACTTCTATTTGTGAGTTACAATTTTTATACAATAATGTCCTTGGGTATGGATACATGTGTTAATCTTTGTGTGTGGGTGTGTATCCCAATTTATTATTTGCCTAATTGGTTTTTTTCTGTGCTGGATCAGTTTCTAGCCCACTGAATCCTCCAGATAACTAAGAGCAGTTGAAGCAAGAACTAATCTATTTTTGCTGGATGAGTTTCCTGCCCATTGAATCCTCCAGATTACTAAGAGTTTTTGCTAACAATCATCCAGATTACAATCACTTCTTCTCTCGGTGGTAGAAACTTCACAAAAGTATTAAAGTCGCACCATCTATGATAGTGGCATCCACTACCGAAAGGGCGGGCAGAGATCGGTTAACAATTATCTTTTACAGATATCTCCAGCTAGCAGAAGGCCCTTCCTGGCCATTTTTGGTGTAAGCAAGCGAACATGAGTAGAGCTTATGTGAAGGTTTTTTCTTGATTTATTTTTTTTCTGAGGCAAGAATCTAACCTGTGAGTGGGAAATGCAAAGGTCTCGAGCTGGCTGTTATTCTCTCTTTTATATATTTTGAACATTGCTTAATCTGTACCTAAATGTGCAGGGCTGTCGAACTAAGTCAAAATTTCAGTCTTTCCCAAAGTGCATATACCTCATTTAACATATCCGATTCATTTAAGATACATGTAATTTATAATCATTTGTTTAGGCTATTTTGATTATGTTATTATATAATTAATATTCTACATGGTTTGCAGGTAGCTGATTTGATAACATTCTATGCTCCACTATGGGTGCAATTCTTAACAATGGATTTACATACTACCAGGTTAACTGCATGCTAAACAATGCAACACGGGTATTGTTGGCTAAACTTTGGAGGAATTTTTTACATCTAAAAAGGGGTAGAAATAGTTGGGCATTTGCTTGTTCCTTTATGACTTGAGTTTGTTACTTAATTCAAATGTGTTGTAATATCTTGACATATATTCTATATTGACTTGTAGATGGATGTCAAATCGGTCATACCAATCTGATAGGAGCAGACAAGAAGGTTCCTTCTACCCATTGCTGATTAATATCGAATATGTTTTTGGGTGCATCTTACTGATATATATAAGCAATTTTTTGATGTAGTATGTATTCCCCCCTTCTGGACATATTCAAAATGTAGAATCTTTTCATATTTTTTGTTTCGTCGAGGAAGATTAACTACAAATGTAGTCTAGCGGTTATGTTATGATTATGTTATAGAACATACAATATACAAATTCTCTGTGTCAAATGTCAATGCATTTATATCATCACCATTTCATAGGCATCACCACCTGGCATGGTCACCTCCAATCCGTAATTTTCCTACTTATCGTTGCAAATTCTCAATCAATGTATTGTTTATCTGCACCAAAATAGAATTTACGTGTAGTAGAATTAATATTGTTGTTCCAAAGACTGATTATCTTCTGCAGGAACCTATTGTCAAACAATCTGAAGGGTCCCATACCTATTTTACAATTTCTAGTGCATGCTTTCGTTGTGTTCATTTGGTCATTGTTCACAATGGATTTCTAGTCTACATGAATATTTCCTAGGAAAGAAGTACTCTTCTCTATAACTAAACAATCTATTTGGTCTTACTGCAGGTTTTTTTTGTCAAAGCTAGTCCGGGCAAGCTACCTGCACTTAATGTAAAGTCAAAATTCATAAGAAAACATGGTAACTAGGATGAAGATGTTATACAAGAGAGGAAACTTTATTGATGGCTTGAAGTGCATTAGAAGGAGAACATTAGAAATATGCCAAGTGAACTAGGAGGAAATATGCATTTTTTTTGTGTGGCTTGTGCAGTAGAGATTATAGAACAACGACATATCTGTATCTGGGACTGATATCATGTTAAAAGGCTTATTCTCTTAGAGTCACAATTTAAGATAGTTTTTCATACAAAAATTTGTAGTAGCAATAACATTGGAGATTGCTTTTGTTAAAAGTGTATGGATTCTTCGTAGTTGATGTTATATGTTATATGTTATTTGTATATTTTACTTTATAGTTTTGATGACATTGTATAAAGATTAACTTTTCTGATATATTATTAGTTGTTTTGTATAAGTTGACGGGTTTGGTTAATTTAATGGAGCTCTTAGAAGTTGATTTAGGGAATGAGTAAACAAATATTGTACCACTTATTATATGTTTAAATGGTCAGTTTATGAATTATCATATTTGTGGTTCAAAATAAAAATTGGAACGTGACATTTAAAGTAAAACATATATAGGAACATTAATAAAGCGTTTCAAAACTAGCAACAAAAATAATGCAAAAATGTTGCAAATTACATTAGGAACGAGCGTAAAGTGTTTCAAAATGATATCTAGAAACGTTTCAGTAACGTTCCAAAAATAATTCAGGAACACATTATATGTGTCCCAAAATCTAATTTTAGGAATATTTAATAACCGTTCCAAACTAATTTTAGGAACACTTTATAACTGTTCCAAAGATTGCAACACCCCTTTTAGGAACGGTTATAATATGTTCCTAAAAATATAAGGAACATATAAAAATTGTTCCCAAATGACTTTTTTGGTGTAGTGTGTAGAGCATGTGAGTAACTGTATATCATGCATGGTGAGAAAGTACTGAATGTAGAACAGAACATGATATATGACGAGAAAAGTAAATATAAAATGTGCCTCGAACATTATAGCCTAATGTGATCGGTATGGGTCAAGAATCAGGCTTCCAGCCGACCGGCTACAAGTACGTGGACTCGGTCCGGCCGGGATGGTAAGCTATGGAGCAAGTAGTAACACAGGTCAGGCTATACCCATCTTGAGGTGAGGGTATAGCTATGATACAAGTAGTAACTCAAGGTGGGCATTGATCACACTATCTATAATATTTCCCATTTTCCGAATAGTATACGGATCCGGACATAGCACGTCATGACGCGGGATTCCCTAAGAGGGGAGCAAGTCCTCTTCAAGAATCAGCGTCAATACAAGTACGAGAATTAAGACTAAGCAAGTACCAGTATCCCAAGAAATCCAGGAATGACATCTCATGACAGGAATCCGACAATACTAGTCCGTGAACTATCGTGTCTGAGATCAAGTAAGACACTACGACTGAATCGGATATAGCAAATATCAAGACAATGAAAACTATCAGTGAATGTATTTGCCTGCTGTCCTGAGCTGTATGGTATATCAATGCTCAGAGTGGAAATCAGTGACCTAAAGATGAGATATTGTATGTTAATTTAGGTTTAAACAAGTTTAAGAATGATTCACAAAGAATGATATGCAATCTAGGTCAAACTAGGTCTCACTGAGTCACACTAAGTCCTGTCAAGTCAATCTAGGTCAAATCAAGTTATATCAAGTCAATCTAAGCCAAACCAAGTCAAACCTAGGTCATACCAGTCATCATAGGTCAAAACAAGTCGAAGAAAGTCAAACGGGGTCAAGAGTTGGCCTACAGTTGACTTTTGGTCAACTGGTCAACCCTGGTCAACTCTGGTCAACTCTAGGTCAAACTGGTCAAATGTTGACCAACAGTTGACTTTTGGTCAACTGGTCAACTCTGGTTTGGATTTGGTCAAATCTAGACAAAGTGTTGACTCACGGTTGACTTTTGGGTAAAAAGTCAACTCTGGGTCAACCGGGGTCAAGACTAGGTCTAGGCGACTATTTCTAACTATTACCAACCTCTACAACCCATATCCAAGTCCATCTTGGACTTCGAAACTCAAATCTTGGCCGTAGGCCAATATCCTATTTTACCCTTAAAAAGGGTAAAATTCTAGCTTAGGCAATTATCAAGTTAGCCTACCTACGCTTGGTATTTTGACCCGAGCTCCCTAGGGTAGTAAGGTACTAGCCTATACATATATTACCTACCAAGATACCTAGGTAAAGTGGACATCTAGTCTATCTTACGGCCTATTACCGGTATCTTGAATATTTCAACATACGCAATGGTACGGCGCGATACCGGCGCCCTACAACCCCGATTTCCACTCGGGAGCCTACCCGCAAAATCTAATTCACGTATTCTTGCCCCACGCCAAGTTTCAACTCATTCCGATACTCCGAGCTCCGTTTCGCCCTCTAACTCGATCTCCTCTATTTTCTATTCTAGCTCTTCTTCCTATTCTTCTAACTTCTTCTAATTCTTTCCTTCTAACTTCTTCCTATTCTTTTCCTTAATCTTCTTCTCCTATTCTCTTCTAATTTTAACTATCTACCAATATATATATATATATATATATATATATATATATATATATATATATATATATATATATATATATATATATAAAGGGGGGGTTTAATAGGTGAAAAGGGGCCATAGGGGGGGGGGGGCAAAACCTGGCAGCAGCTGCTGCCAGGCTGCTGCTGTTACTGCTGGTTTTCTTCTTCTTTTTCATCTCTTCCTCTTCATCTCCCACTCTCTAAATATATATATATCTATATATATATATATATCCACCTATATATATATATATATATATATATATATATATATATATATATATATATATATATATATATATATATAGAGGAAGGATAGGCATCCCCACAATTTTTGCATCCCCATGCATCCCCATGTTCACATCCGTTGGATGTGCTTTAAGTCATCTAATCTTAACCATTGGTAAATCAACGGTTAAGATTAGATGACTTAAAGCACCATCCAACGATGCAAATAGGGGGGATGCATGGGGATGCAAAAATTGTGGGGATGCCTATCCTTCCTCTATATTATATATATATATATATATATATATATATATATATATATATATATATATATATATATATATATATATATATAGTCTTGTATCCCTCCATCTATCTCACTATATGTATGACTATATACACAACACACACACATCTATATATATACATACATACACACCCATATCCATATACATATATAAATACACACTCATATCCATATATATATATATATATATATATATATATATATATATATATATATATATATAATACAACACACACACACACCCTCACACAACACAAACACACACACACTCTCACCACTCTCATGACACCCATGCCACTCTCACAACACCACCATCCTCATGACACTAAATTCATATCAATATATACACACACATAAATACACATGTATATATATATATATATATATATATATATATATATATATATATATATATATATATATATATATGCCACTCTCAAAAGGATTAAACCATAATAAATCCTTAACCTATTTTTCTAGAAAAATCCTACAAATTTGTGGACAATTGGTGGAGAATGAGCTCCTCTCCATTTATTGTGAGGGAGATGAATGCAAATGAGTAATAAATTGGGAATTAAAAGCATACCTAAATTAGGTTGGTTGGAGGAAGAAAGAGCTTGAAAGGAAATTGAATTTGAAAGAGAGAGAGTTGCTTAGTTGAGAAGAAAGAGGGGGGGGGGGGGGGGGGGGGGGGGGTGAAGCCTACATGGCCGGCCAAGCATGGGTGGGTAGGGGCACTTGTATTTACAAATTTGCCCCTCCCAAGCCTAATTGCTAATTAAATCCAAAATAGGTTTAGAAAATTGCTAAAAATAAATAAAAATCATAATTAAACTAAATTACTCATGGGGGACTAGGCCAAACTCCTAAACCCTAAAGTTTAGTGTGGTGGGCCATGGTTAGCTAACATGCTAATTACGGCTCAGGTCGAAATTCACCGGGGTCCCGAATTAACTCGGAATGCGATAAAATTCGAACCCGACTCCTATAATGATTAAATAATAATATTCATGAAATAAAATAAAATTTCCAAAAATATTATAAAATAGAAAATTACCATTTTATCCCTAACTGGGAAAAGTGAGGGTGACAATGTGGCAGAACATGGTGAGGAAGGCCCGGGCGATGAAGAAGGTGAAAAGCATGTTCACCGACACGTTGATGTCTGTGTCGGCTGACCGGATCTCGGGGGCAGATCTCGCTGGGGACGAGCCACCCGAGGGGGGCCTACGACCACGTGAACCCAGCGACGAAGACGCAGATGAAGGCTACCAGCATTGTTGCCGTTGCGTCAACCTTGGATATTTCACCGGCCACTCCGGTGGTTCCGAATTTTTCCGTGATTAAAATTCAAACTTCTACCTATAAAACAACAACACAAAAAAAAAGATTGAAGTCACGCTAAAGAGCAAGTATAAAAAACATAGTTTGCGGTATCTTGTGATGTTGATCCGATACAGCTGATACCAATACGATTTGGCATGTCCTGATATCGAATCTAGCAGATACCAGTATTCGATAAGGTCGATACCTATACGGTTTGACATGTTCCATAGATACGGGTTGATACCAATACGGTTTGACATGGTCTGATACCAATACCGATACTCACAGATACCAACATTCAAGCTAAAGAACAAGTATAAAACATAGCTTGCGGTATATTTCAATACAGATCCGGTACAGCCGATACCAATACGATTTGGCATGCCCCGATGCTAATATTGGCTGACATATACCAGTATCCGATACGGCCGATACCAATACGATTTGACATGTTCCGGTATTGATATTGACAGGTACCAGTATTTCATCCAATTTCAAACAACTAAGAATCAACACGAAAAATATTAAAACTTATACCTAAATATATTTTCTAAAATTTTAGTAATAATTTTCTATCGGATACCAGAATACTCCGAACAGAAACCGTCAATACTGTCGACAGTGGCGGGAGCATAAGCTGGACTGTCCTAGGACATCACATGGGTCCTGTGCGGGCCCCGCTCGATCTGATGGTCCAGGGGGGACGGGACTTTGACGGAGCTCCTCGGACGGATATATATATATATATATATATATATATATATATATATATATATATATATAATGATAATCAATTGAAATTACCCCGGGAAGTATTTATTCATTAAGATTTTCAAGGAATACAAGATGTGGAATGACTTGATCAACCTTGCCTCTATCACATATATAATGGAAATATGAAAGTTGGGTTAAAGCTCCTCCTCCTCCTTCTTCTTTGATGATGACACAATTCAATTCAAGCACCGTCGTCGTTCTTGGCGTCGGCCATGTACTTCCCCCAGAACCAGTGGCTCCTCCACACGTGCACCATCTCCTCTATCGGCACGTTCTTCGTCTCCGGCAGGAACAGCGCGACGAACGCCGTCATCACCGCCACCCACCCCGCGAAGAAGTAGAACAGCCCGAACTTCATGTGGCACAGCATCGACAGGAACACCTGCGCGATCACGAACGTGAAGAACATGTTCACCGACACCGTGATGCTCTGCCCCGCCGACCGGATCTCCAGCGGGAATATCTCGCTCGGCACCAGCCACCCCAGCGGCCCCCACGACCACGCGAACGCCGCCACGTACGCGCATATGAACGCCACCACCGCCGTCGCGTACCCCCTCGGGATCCCCTCCTCCCCCGTCCCCCCCGCCGTCCCGAACATCACCGCCACCAGCGACCCCACCACCACCTGGCACGCCAGCATCTGCGCCCCCCCCTGCAGGAACAGGAACCGCCGCCCGAACCTGTCCACGCACGCGATCGACACGAACGTCGCGAACAGGTTCACCAGCCCCGTGATCACCGCCGACATCAGGGACGCCTCGTCCCCGAACCCGATCGTCTTGAAGAGCACCGGCGCGTAGAACATGATCACGTTGATCCCCGTCAGCTGCTGGAAGAAGGGGATCAGGACCGCGATCGCCAGCTGGGGCCGGTACCGCCGCTCCGTGATCGTGGCCCACGGCCGGTCCACCGACCTCGCCTCCTCGCTCGCCGCCACGAGGTCCTCGTACTCGGCGTGCACGTCGTCCGTGCCCCTGATCCTCCGCAGCATCTCCTTCGCCTCCTCGCCGTGCCCACGCTCCACGAGGGAGTTCGGGGTGTCCGGGAGGACGAGGGAGCCGACGGTTATGATGAGGGCCGGGACCGCCGCGAGCGCCAGGCTGACCCTCCACCCCCAGCCCCCCTCGATCTTCGACGTCCCGTAGTTGATCAGGTTGGCGCCGAAGATGCCCACCGTGATCATGAGCTGGAACCCGATGTTGAGCTGCCCGCGGAGCTTCGCGGGGGCCATCTCGGAGAGGTAGACCGGGACCGACTGGTTGGCGAAGCCGATGCCGACGCCGAGGAGCACGCGGCCGAGGATGAGCGCGAGGACGCTCTCCGCGGCCCCGTTGAGGGCGGAGCCGACCAGGAACGTGACCCCGCCCCCGAACATGGACCACTTCCTCCCGAAGGTCCGGGTCACCGACGACGAGACGAAGGAGGCCACGAGCGCCGCCAGGTACAGCGACGACGTGAACAGCGTCAGGAGGTGGCTGTCGAACTTGCAGTACTGGTTCGTGTCCACGCTCTCCTTCTCCTTCTGGTAGACGCTCGGGAAGAACTTTAACAAGAAACTTTCCATCGAAGTAACTCCTCCTACACAAATATTGATTGATTAGCCATTAGCCAAAGCTATTTTCATCACGTCTTCAGCATACAAACGACAAGTCTTACTGACAGACAATAATCGAATACTAATTCGGTGATTCGATAATTATGATTCGTGTTTTCTTTCAGGGTGCAAACGACAAGTCTTACGAACAGAGGAAACGACGACTAGTAGTGATTCGATAATGACCTGAGATACCGATGTCGCATCCGAAGTCTTATTGACAGACAATAATCGATTACTCATTCGGTGGTTCGATAATGATTCGTGTTTTCTTCATGATGCAAACGACAAGTCTTATGAACGTGCAAAGACTAGTAGTGATTCGATAATGGCATGAGATATCGATGTCGTATCCAAAGTTTTAATGACAGACAATAATCAACTAGTGATTCGGTGATTCGATAGTGACTCGTGGTTTCTTTCAGGATACAAACGACAAGTCTTACGAACAGAGACAACGACTGGTAGTGATTCGATAATGACCTGAGATACCGATGTCGTATCCGAAGTCTTATTGACAGACAATAAGTGAATACTGATTCGGTGATTCGATAATCATGACTTTCTTTCAAGGTACAAACGACAAGTCTTACGAATAGAAAACGACTAGTAGTGATTCGATAATGACCTGAGATACCGATGTCGTATCCGAAGTCTTATTGACAGACAATAATCGACTACTGATTCAGTGATTCGATAGTGACTCATAATTTTTTTTCAGGATGCAAACGACAAGTATTACTGACAGGCAATAATCGACTACTGATTAGGTGATTCGATAATTATGATTCGTGTTTTCTTTCAGGGTGCAAACGGCAAGTCCTACGAACAGAGACAACGACGACTGGTAGTGATTCGATAATGGCCTGAGATACCGATGCCGTATCCAAAGTCTTATTGACAGACAATGATCGATTACTCATTCGGCGATTCGATAATGATTCGTGTTTTCATCATGATGCAAACGACAAGTCTTACGAACAGACAACGACTAGTAGTGATTCGATAATGACCTGAGATATCGATATCTTATACGAAGTCTTATTGACATACAATAATCGACTACTGATTCAGTGATTCGATATTGATTCGTGTTTTCTTCATAATGCAAACGACAAGTCTTACGAACAGACAACGACTAGAAGTGATTCGATAATGACGTCAGATACCGATGTCGTATCCAAAGTCTTCTTGACCGACAATAAGTGACTAGTGATTTGGTGATTCGATAATGACTCGTGTTTAATTTCTTTAGGATGCAAATGACAAGTCTTACGAACGGACAACGACTAATAGTGATTCGATAATGACCTGAGATACCGATGTCGTATCCAAAGTCGTATTGATAGACAATAATCAACTCGATTCGGTGATTCGATAATCATGACTCGTGTTTTTTTTTTTCAAGATGCAAACGACAAGTCTTACGAATTAACAGATCACAACGACTAGTAGTGATTCGATAATGGCCTAAGATATCGAAGTCGTATCCGAAGTCTTATTGACAGACAATAATCGACTACTGATTCGGTGATTCGATAGTGACTAGCTCGTTTTTTTTAGGATGCAAACGACAAATCTTACAAACAGACAACGACAACGACTAGTAGTGATTCGATAATGACCTGAGATACTGATGTCGTATCCAAAGTCTTATTGACAGACAATAATCGACTAGTGATTCGGTGATTCGATAGTGACTCGTGTTTTTTTTTTTCAGGATGCAAACGACAAGTCTTACGAACAGACAACGACTAGTAGCGATTCGATAATGACCTGAGATGCCGATGTCGTATCCGAATATGAGGCCACCGGAGGAGGCGACGAGGCAGGTGACCAAGACGAACATGGTCATCCTCCCGGGGTAGTCCTTGACTCCTCCCCCCTTGTTGGCTATGGCTCCTCCCGCCATTATTAATTATGGGGAAGAATTAATGTGCGAGGGAGAGGATGAGGTTTGGGGGGGAGGGGACAAGGATGAAGTTGGGGGGAGGAGGAGGACGCAACTTATATGGGGTTGTGGCAAACGGACAATCCGGACCGGTGAGCGTCCCACAAGTGCCCCTATTCAAACTCTAACGTCCCCCCTCACCCTATCCTGTCCCGTCCCTTCCCTTCCCTTGATTGTGCTTTCTTTGCGCCAAGTCAGTTATCATTTGTATGTATTCAACCAAATAAATATATAAATAACACCCTATTTTAGTTCTAGAAAAAATTTACTAAATAAAATAAAGTTAGATAAAGATGAAAGAAGTCGCATTAATTGGGAGTAACCAAAGCTTCCGCCAGAATGTCTGACAAAATGTAGCTATACCAGATTAATTTAAAATTGTAATTTAATTTTTTATAAATTTATATATTATCTAAATATATATATTCAAAGTTCTAGTTTAATTTTTTTTAACAAATTTTTTTATACATGTGCGTTGCAATTGAACGTTACTAGTTAGATAATATCATATAGTTAGTTTAAATATTAAATATATTTTAATTAAAATTTGTTCTATGTATAACTTGAATATATGTTTAGACAATACCCCATATATATATATATATATATATATATATATATATATATATATATATATATATATAGGGTAAAGTGCAAAAAATTTCTCGCTAAATATACGTCTTTTGCGTAGAAAGATTTTTTAGAATTTTTTGGCAGTTTACCCCTCCTTAGATTACAAATTCGCTCGATTAGGTCCTTTCAGCCAAATTTTAAAATTTTTATACCTAAAATGTCCCTGCCCCCTCTAACACCCCCCCTCCCCCCGGCGGCGGCGAGCCCCCAGCCCCCCTCCACCCCCCCCCAGATCCCTCCCTCCCTCGCCGGCGAGCACCCAGCCCCCCCCCCCCCCCCCCCGAACCCCCGCCCCCCCCGATCCCCCCCCCTCCTCGCCGACGAGCCCCCAGCCGCACCCTCCTCGCCGGCGAGCGCCCCCCCCGACCCCCCACCCCCCCCTCCTCCTCCCTCACCGGCCCCGACCCCCCTCCTCCCTCGCCGGCTAGCGCACCCCCTGTTGGAAATATTAGACAGAATTCCTAACGCAAGCAATCAGAAGAAGTAAAATTCAGAACAGGAATTAAGAGTTTTGGATTCGAGGCACGTTACAAACGCTGTCCTTAGAATAGAATTTCGCCCCCACAATTGTGCAGCGGGTTCCAGCGATCTATCCCCGAGATACAACGAATCCTTCGATCCACAGCACCGTGCACCCGATAGTGAATCCCTCGATCGATCACAGCCTTGCCCAGAGAAAGAGTTGGACGGAAGGAGGAGGAGGAGGGTTCTGGTTGCAACTTTTCTCTTCTGTACGAACAGAGTTCCGAACGGGGAAGAGAGAGAGAGAGAAAAGATTTTTCGTATCTGATCCAACAGATCACCTGATTTGATTTTAAAATCAAATCTCTCTGTACGTGGCCAGAATTATCTCCGCGATCCACAAATCCCATAACGGTATTACGTGGTAACAGTTCTTGCGGAAGACCAGGCAACCGAACCAAAAAAATTAAATCAAATAATAATTAAAAGGAGATAGAAAATTACCTTTATACCCTTGGTCCGGTCCGCGGCGCGCAAGCGTGCAAAGTGCTAAGTGCGCGACAAATAAACGCGTCAAAAACGCGCATTAAATCGCGCACCCGCTCGCGGGTTGGATGGGATGTAGCCCATCCCCTACACAACCCACTAACCCACTAAGGAGGGGAAAGCCTTATATGGAGAGGAGAACTTTTTCTCCTTTCCCATGTGGGACTAAAAGAAGAGTGGATGCCTTTTGAATCACACATGTGTGTTGCTTTCCAAGCAACAAATGCATTAAAAAACCAACAATCCCCCACATGATTCAAAAGGAACAAAAGAATATAGATAGGCAGAACGATAGGAAAGAGAATAAGATTTGGGCAGTTACATTGTGTATCAGAGGAAGGTGTCTTCCGGGCTTGAACCTCCCCTTAGTGTTGTACATTTCATCTATACGGATCCAAAGTGACGTAAGTCTTGAACTTAGGATCTTATTTGTACAGACTCAACGTACACACAAACACATTGCAGGCATTTGATCGTATCAACAGTTGTGCACTTTTCGGCCATGTGCTTATCTCGGTTTCTTGAGAGCTCTAGAGAACAGCCCGAGTTCCCATAGAAAGCGGCCCCACTTTCACTCCCAAATAGGTGAATCTTTGTCACGTCCCAGAACCGGAATACCGGAGAGCGGGGGCAGACATAGCCAGCTACGTATAATGAAATGGGATCCACTCCACTATACGGTCACGGCTGTCTAGATATATGAGGGTTTATCTACAATCCATCAGTCTCTTATGGTCAATGACAAGCCTAGTATCTCAATCACAAGCAAATAAGTAAATGTTACAAGATGTAAGATCACCAAATATACAATAGTAAGGCGTCCCAAACATTACATATTCAGCTGATCATGAAGCTAGTCGTTACAAAATGTGAGGACTAGCAAGAGTTTAGTCATACATGATCAACCCTAGGTTGCCAATCATGTTACAGCCCGTAGGCAGACAGTAAGTAAAATGTACACGAGTTAACACTTGCTCGGCGGCTAAACGCCTCAAAAGAATAATTTTACAATAGAGTGGGAGAGCCAAAATAAACCCACTCGTTGCCAAGATTCCGTCTAGTGGTCACCATCTGGCTGGAAAGTCGGTAGATCCCCGGGGTTGCTCCGGAATCTGGCCATACAAAACCAGCTGGGTCAGACCCCAGAAAGAGCAAGTGCCACAAAGGAGGCTTCACTTAGGAACTAAAACCAGCAAATTAGCACAAGAGTATAATTACATAATAAGAGACCGTAATTTAAGAAAAAGCATGACAGGTGAATATAAAAGACAATCTTGTACAGAATCAATAAAAGACAGGACATATTGGAAAAGCATGACAGGATGATATACGATGAGATAACCATGGGACTATTCAGATAACCAGGTTACAACCCGTAAATCAAACAAGGACCGGGGTTGTAACCCTTCGTCTGAACAGAACTTGGTTTCTCCCACCATTTATCAGCAAGATAAATATAAGAAATCTGGTCATGTAACAATCTTGTACAAGATCAAGACGAGACTAGACTGATCGAACTCCATCCAACATTCACGGCCAAGCAATAAGTACGGCTTGATACTTTAACTAACTAGGGTTATCACAGGCCTAGTTACTAGCAAGATGCAGCAAGATTATTCCAAGTCCAGTTACCCGCCTGCTGCTACCTGAGTGACCCCAGCAAAGAAAAGAAAAAAGATAGCATGATATAGCAGACACACTGTAGTAAGATACATGTGTCCTAAGGAAGTGCCACACTCGACGGAGGGCTGGAAATGCGCTCATCTCGACGGATAGCAACAAATCCCTAGTATAAATATATATATAAGGCCGGGATTAAAGGGGCAACAGGTAACTGGAAAAGTCTCTCCATGAACTACTGGATTATTCTAGTAATTAGCCTTAGTCCATTTCAGTGGGTAACCCTGACCGTGGTACTCAGGGGTCCCCGTCCTAGACATGATGCAAGACAAGACGGGTTCATTTGTACAAGCACAATCGTCCACGGTGTCCAGGTCATTCATACTTATCATGTCAGGCAGCCGTCGCAACGGCTTTACCAGAAGTATCATGTCAGGTTTATCATGTCAAGAGTGCGCCACGGCGGGCCACTATCAAGAATTATCATGCCAAGTTATCATGTCAAATTTTCAGGTCAAGTCTATTTGTCAGGAGTGCACCACGGCGGGTCACTATCAAGTCATGCCAGTTATCAAGGAGGAGAGAAACTTGCACAATTAAATAATAATATATTATAATATATATATTCTTGAAGCCAATGAGAAACTCTACAACTTTCATGTTGGGAGTGGGAAGAAATTCTGACCACAATTCAAGCAAATAAAACATTTAAACAATCAAGGTGGACCCCATGCGGCCCAAAAGTGGGAGAATATTCATGCGGCCAAAGAGAGTGGGAGGCCACCCATGCGGCCAGCCAAAGCTTATGCGGCCAAAAAATAACTGAAGTGGGGCCATGCGGCCAGCAAGAAATATTCATGCGACCAGAAAAGTCAAGGAGAGAGGAACCCGCAATAAATGCAATCTTCCACTCAAGCAAAAGAAAAGGGCACGTGGCCACTCAAGTACAGGGGCCATGTGGGACCCAACAATTAATGCAGTAAGAAAAGGTTCACGTGAACCATTTAATTAATGGTTCACGTGGCCAAGCAGTGATTACATTATATTATAATAGGCCATCCACTGCTTGCATGCAAGCTACATATATTAATAATCATGCAAACGAGCTAATATTTCTACGCAAGCAATCTAATATTCATGCGGCTCATATATTTCCATGCACAAGCTAATACTAGCAAAGCAATTACATGCGGCTACTTATTTTTTTTTTCCATGCGGCCAACGAGACATCTCATGCAGCCAAATAATTTTTTTTTCCATGCGTCTCACTAACAAATATGCATGCTAATGCTTAAGCCATGCAAATGCTTAAAGCCAACATTAAATGCATGCTGGACATGCACTCCTTAATGCATTCGAAAATGCTTAAGCCATGCAAATGCTTAGCTAAGCATATAATAACTAATGTATTAAATAAATGCTTAAGCTAAAGCTTAAGCAAATGCTTAAGCTAAAGCTAATGCATTGGAATAATGCATAAAGCTAATGCATTGAAATAATGCATTCAATTTCCATGCGGCTCCTATGCTTTATTTAATGCTCAGCCTTCATGCGGCTCATTGCTCACTCCTAAGGCCATGCGGCTCACTTGCTTGATAATGTATACATGCAATAATAAAGCCATGCGGCTCACTTGCTTGATAATGTATGCATGCAATAATAAAGCCATGCGGCTCACTGCTTGCATATAAGCATGCAAAAATGAAATTAATGCTAAGGCCAAAGCTAAATAATTAATGCTAATGGTGAATATTTAATACAAGCAATTATTTAATGCTAATGGCCAAAGGCTCATGCGGCTGGGAATAACCAATGGCCTATGCGGCTCAGGCAAGTTGCATGTAGATGCATGCAAGCTTGCAAGCAGCCAATTAATGCAAGCAACTAATATAAAAAGGGCCATGCATAATTAATTAATGCTCATGCGGCCAGAAGCTAGAAATGCTCATGCGGCCAGAAGTGATATTAATGGCTCCCATAGAGAACATGTCCATGGAAAATACCATGGCCTCCATGCTCCTCCAAAC
Source organism: Iris pallida (assembly GCA_029216955.1). Taxonomy (NCBI): domain Eukaryota; kingdom Viridiplantae; phylum Streptophyta; class Magnoliopsida; order Asparagales; family Iridaceae; genus Iris; species Iris pallida. The sequence goes on from JANAVB010011394.1 coordinate 3,421,580, forward strand.
AACAATAGGAACCCAACTCCAGACTCCCGTATGTCAAATTTGAGTAAAATAAAATTTTCTACAACATGAAACCATCAAATAGCAAAAATAAGCAAGTTTGATAGATCAAAATTCATGGGAACCGAAAATATCACAAAATTAGATCTACAAGAAATTAACCACAGAAATGTAAAATGCTAAGTACTCAAGTGGGTTAGAAACACATGGAGAAGACAATGGAACAATAAAAATGGGGTTCCTCCATGAAGCAAGATGCACTTGCCTAAGCTCTCCACTCTCTCCTGGTAGGTGAAGAGTAAAGATGGAGAAGAAGAAATGAGTAATGAGTAATAATGGAAAAGAGAGAGTGGGATTGATATTTATGGTGGGAGTGGTGGTAGGTGGGAGTGGTTCTCCACATGATAAACCAAAACAAGCAAGGTCAAATAAACCGAACCGAACCAAGCCAATGCAATTACCATGATGGACCATAAGCCAATTAAACCAATCAAACAAAATTAACCAAATTTAACTAATCATGATTAAGCAAAAATACGGGTCCAAAACACGTATACGTACAGTAAATACGTATCACGAATTTGGAATACTACAATCTTTCTAGGTATTCTGTAATTTATATACCCTGCTTTACAAGCCACAGATTCATTAAGATTTTACAATCAACCTCAATTTTATTGCAGATCAACACTATATAGTAGAGGAATGGTTCATTACAATTACATCTATATAGTGCTTTCCAGTCACACATCAATTTTGTTGTTACCCATTGAACCTTTTCTTGGTGCTACCAATCGAAGGTTGGGTTGCCTTTGAGGTGACTTAATTTAAGGGCTTTAACCCCATTCCTCTTGCCGTCTCCAACACAAGTATCCTTGAGAGACCTTTAGTTAGAGGATCCGCTAGATTATTCTTTGATCTGACGAAGTCAATTGCAATTACTCCGCTGGACCGCAATTGCTTCACCCGATTGTACCTCAGACGTATATGTCTGGATTTTCCATTATAGCTTGTCCTTTGAGCCTTTGCTATAGCAGCCTGGCTGTCACAGTGTACAGGGATAGCAGGAACTGGTTTGCTCCACAGAGAAATATCTGTTACCAGATTCCTGAGCCAGTCTGCTTCCTCACTGGTGAGGTCAAGAGCTATGAACTCTGCCTCCATAGTCGATCTAGATATACAGGTCTGCCTGGTTGAGTTCCAAGCGACAACAGCTCCTCCCAATGTGAATACATATCCACTTGTGGCTTTGGTCTCATCTGTATCTGAGATCCAGTTTGCATCAGTGTACCCTTCCAATACAGATGGGTATTCTCCACAGAATAATCCATGGGATAAAGTGCCCTTCAGGTATCTCATTACCCTTTCTAAGGCAATCCAGTGTGAACTATTCGGATTGTTTGTGTACCGACTAAGTTTTCCTACTGCGTAGGAAATATCAGGTCTGGTACAGTTAGCAATATAGTTCAAACACCCAATTTGCTGAGAATACTTCAGCTGAGCCACACTGTCTCCTTTGTTCTTCTTCAACCTGATACTTGCATCATATGGAGTGCTTACAGGTTTAGAATCAAAATAGTTAAATCTTTTCAGGACCTTTTCTATATAATGAGATTGGGAGATACCAATTCCCTCAGAAGTGCGACTTAATTTAAGTCCTAAAATCACATCAGCAGGTCCTAAATCTTTCATATCAAAGTTTTGAGACAAAAAACTTTTGATATCATAAACAATATCCATGTCAGTGCCAAAAATAAGAATATCATCAACGTATAAACACAATATAACGCATGAGCTGCCAACAGTTTTGCTATATACACATTTATCAGAATCATTAATAGCAAAACCATAAAATAGAATTACCTTATCAAATTTATCATGCCATTGCTTTGGCGCTTGCTTCAGCCCATAAAGAGATTTAATCAATTTACATACCTTGTGTTCTTGTCCTGGAACAACAAATCCTTCAGGTTGTTCCATGTAAATCTCTTCCTGTAAATCTCCATTCAAAAATGCAGTTTTTACATCCATTTGATGAATAAACAGTTTATGAACAGATGCAATTAGGGCTGTAAAACGATTCAAACAGTTTGTGTCCGGCTCGCGTTCGGCTCGGGCCAAGCTCGGTTCGAAGCTCGCTCGTGGGCAGGTCGATACCGAGTTCGGTCGATTTTTTTTTTGTTCGAAGTGGTGTTCGAACCGAGTTCGACCATAGGTTGTTCGACTCGATCTCGTTCGCGAACTGGCTCGAACTCGGCTCGGTTTCTAATATTATGGCTTTTTCTAATATATGCTACATATTTTTATGGATGTTGATAAATTTTGTCTTAGAAAATTTACTCTCTTTTTTGTTATTTATATGATGGTAAATTTGTGATATAAAAAGCATAATTCATTCAACAAAAAAATCTTTAAGACTTGAGAGTAACTGTACAACAAGTTTAATGTGGCTTTTGTTCGGTCCCGGCTCGGGCTCGTCCGAGCTCGAGAACTAAATCGAGTCGAGCTCGATCGTTTCGAGCCTATAATCAAACCGAGTTCAAACACCATTTTTAAGCTCGATCTTGAGCTCGGCTCGAATAAAGCTCGTTCGATACTTAAGTCGAACCGAGTTCGAACACAGTTTGTTCGAGCTCGTTCGTTCGATTTTCAGCCCTAGATGCAATAGCAATTAACATTCTAATTTTGGCAATTCTAGTAACTGGAGAGTATGTGTCAAAAAAGTCTACTCCTTCCCTTTGTTTGAACCATTTAGCAACTAACCTTGCTTTGAACTTCTCAATAGACCCATCAGGTCTTAGCTTCTTCCTGAAGATCCATTTGCAACCAATTGGTTTGCAACCTACAGGAAGGTTAACTAAATCCCAGGTTCTATTTGACATAATAGAATCTATTTCGCTGTTAATGGCTTCTTTCCAAAATAGTGAGTCTACAGAAGACATAGCCCCTTGATAAGATATAGGGTCCTCTTCAACAAGATAGGTGAAAAACCCTTCTCCTAGGTTTGGTTCTCTTCTGGCTCTTTTACTCCTCCTAGGTTCTACTAGGGTTTCTACTTGAGAACTAGAAGTTGCAATAGGAACTTGTGCAGATATAGAAGATCCAGGGGTTCTATTTTTCAAAGGAAAGACATTTTCAAAAAATGTAGCATCCCTAGATTCCATAACAGTGTTTGCATCAATACCATTAACCTCACTCTTAATAACAAGAAATCTATAAGCAATACTGTTTTGAGCATAACCCAAAAATACACAGTCTACGGTCTTGGGTCCCAATTTTCTTTTCTTAGTAGGAGGAACATAGACTTTTGCAAGACACCCCCACACTTTGAAATATTTCAAAGATGGTTTTCTGCCCTTCCATAATTCATAAGGGGTTTTATCAGTCTTTTTAAAAGGAACTTTATTCAGAATATGGCATGCAGAAAGTAAGGCTTCCCCCCACAAATTATCAGATAAACCAGAGCTACGTAACATAGCATTAATCATATCTACTAAAGTCCTATTTTTCCTTTCTGCTATCCCATTCTGTTGAGGAGCATAAGGGACAGTTACTTCATGTATTATTCCATGCAATTCACAAAAGGAGTCAAAATCAGCAGATGTGTATTCACCCCCACGATCAGACCTAAGAATTTTTATTTTTTTTTCAAGATGATTTTCAACTTCAGCTTTAAAAGAAACAAACTTGCTAAGAGCCTCATCTTTTGTTCTAAGCAAGTAAACATAGCAGTATTTAGAATAATCATCTATAAAAGTTATGAAGTAACGCTTACCACTACGAGTGAGGACACCGTTTAATTCACAGATGTCGCTATGAATAAGCTCCAAAAGCTGAGAATTCCTTTCAACTGAATGAAAGGATTTTCTAGGCTGTTTGGCTTGAGTACAAATCTCATATTTATCGTTCCTGCTCATATCAATCTTGGAAATTAATTGCAAAATAGACATTCTCTTTACAGAATTAAAATTCACATGTCCCAAGCGACCATGCCAAACATTATAGTTATCAATATTGGAAGATAATGCATTTGCAGCAGAAACATTATTATAAGCAATGTTATTTAAACTAGAAGTAAAAGAGTTACAAGAAATATCAACAGAAAGTTTAAATAGACCCCCACAAACATAGCCTTTCCCAATAAAGTTCCTGTTTAGGGAGATTACAACTCGATCAGACTCAAAAACTAGTTTGTAGCCATGTTTATTTAGCAAATATCCAGAAATTAGATTTTTGTTCACGTCCGGTACGTGCTACACATTATGCAAAGGGAGGATCTTGCCCGAAGACAACTTGAGATTCACTCTTCCCTTTCCAAGCACTCTGGCAGCACTCGAGTTTCCCATAGCTATTGATTCGCCTTCTTCAACCTGTCGGTAGGAGGAAAATGAATCAATATTAGGACACACATGGACATTTGTCCCTGTATTAACCCACCAATTAGTAGGCTGATACGAGGTATCAAAATCAGAACATACAGCTACAAACCTCTGATCATCGGTACAGATAGATTCGGTCCCGGCTATGACTACGTGAGCCTGAGGAACAACAGGAGCGTCTACAGCAGGAGTTCGGCGATCAGGATTCTGGAATCCCTGACCCTTCTTCCTGTGGCGACATTGCCTAGCAAAGTGGCCAGGCTTACCACAGTTGTAGCACTCCCGCCTTGGCCTGTTGTCTTTCCCAATAACAGGTTTTGGTTTCAGGAATTGTTTCTTTGCAGGATTCCTGTTCTGGGGGTTATTTCTCTGTTGAAAGGGTTGGCCCTTAGATTTTCCCTTGGACTCAGCAATATGCAACTTTGCCTCGAATTCACTACTCAAAGGTTCCTTGTCCCTACTTCTACTCTCTTCCTCAATGCGGAGAGAGACAAACAGCTCATCTAAGGACATTGGCTCCTTTTGTGTTTCAGTTTTAAGCTAAAGGATTTCCAGGATGGAGGCAATTTATTTATGAAGGCAGCAATAAGAAATTTATCAGCTAGTGGCATGTCTTTCTGAGACATCTCGTGAATAATGGTTTGCAGGGTGTTAGTCTGTTCAACAACAGACTTCTCATCAACCATCTTAAACTCTAGGAACCTGTCTACAATGTAAACCTCAGAACATGCTCTTTCATTGGAGTATTTCTTATCGAGGGCTTTCCAAAGTTCTCTAGAAGTGGTAGTTGTGCAGTAGATATCATACAACGTGTCAGACAGACAACTCAGTATTTTTCCGTGACAAATAAAGTTTGTCTTATTGTATGATTCTAATTCAAAAGTCCTAGCAGGTTCGTGTAGGTCAGGCAGGGTATCAGGTTCTTTAAGAGCCTTTGACAGTTTCAGGCAGGTCAACCAGTAGGTCATCCTGCGCTGCCACCGCTTAAAATTCTGACCATCAAACTTCTCTGGTTTGGAGGAGTTGTGAATACTGGTCGAGAATTCCTCTGCTGTGGGATTCATAGTGCGTGCGTAGGAATAAAGCAAACAGAAGGTAACAGAACCTAAAGAAATTCTATTCTAAGATTGTTGGAAATATTAGACAGAATTCCTAACGCAAACAATCAGAAGAAGTAAAATTCAGAACAGGAATTAAGAGTTTTGGATTCGAGGCACGTTACAAACGCTGTCCTTAGAATAGAATTTCACCCCCACAATTGTGCAGCGGGTTCCAGCGATCTATCCCCGAGATACAACGAATCCTTCGATCCACAGCACCGTGCACCCGGTAGTGAATCCCTCGATCGATCACAGCCTTGCCCAGAGAAAGAGTTGGACGGAAGGAGGAGGAGGAGGGTTCTGGTTGCAACTTTTCTCTTCTGTACGAACAGAGTTCCGAACGGGGAAGAGAGAGAGAGAGAAAAGATTTTTCGTATCTGATCCAACAGATCACCTGATTTGATTTTAAAATTAAATCTCTCTGTACGTGGCCAGAATTATCTCCGCGATCCACAAATCCCGTAACGGGATTACGTGGCAACAGTTCTTGCGGAAGACCGGGCAACCGAACCAAAAAAAATTAAATCAAATAATAATTAAAAGGAGATAGAAAATTACCTTTATACCCTTGGTCCGGTCCGCGGTGCACTTGGTGCTAAGTGCGCGACAAATAAACGCGTCAAAAATGCGCATTAAATCGCGCACCCGTTCGCGGGTTGGATGGGATGTAGCCCATCCCCTACACAACCCACTAACCCACTAAGGAGGGGAAAGCCTTATATGGAGAGGAGAACTTTTTCTCCTTTCCCATGTGGGACTAAAAGAAGAGTGGATGCCTTTTGAATCACACATGTGTGTTGCTTTCCAAGCAACAAATGCATTAAAAAACCAACACCCCCCCTGCTCCTCCTCGCCGGCAAGCGCCCCCCCCCCCCCCCCCCCCCCGCCCCCCCCCTCCTCCCTCGCCGGCAAGAAGAGTGGATGCCTTTTGAATCACACATGTGTGTTGCTTTCAGGAATATAATCTTTTAGTGCAAAATGCGAAAAAATAATATTGTTTAGCCCCCAATATCTTGTGCATCTCCGCAATCCCCCATGAATCGATCAGCTACACTACTCCAGCCATATTGACCAAGTAACCCTATATTCAAAAGAAGTGTCCAATAGTCTCGAGACTTATAATGCATCATCTTGGGATGAGACTTGCGCATAAGGTTGTAGCAAGACCGGAACTCAAACTTACCACTGCCCAAAATCTTACTAGACGGCCACCAAACCCATTGATCACCACCTGAATCCGAGTCTATCTAGAGTGCCTGCACCAAATCAGCATGTCTGGCCGTGTTGGGGTAAACTTCATGCCTCCATACCCCATTCTGAATGATATGCTCACACGTCAGCCCTCTACCCGCCTCCCTTTCCAACGACGATCCGAAAATCTCCAATAAACTCAAGTGGGCCAACCATGGATCCAACCAAAAGTCAGTGCAACTACCTTTCCGAATAACACGAATAGTAGCATCTTTGAGTACAAGTCTGTCACAAAGAATATGCTTGAAAGAAACATGCATGTTGTCATATAAGGAGGGATCATCATCCTCATTCTTAAGTATGCATGCGTGTTTTTCAAATTAGCCGTCGTTGGATTTTTTTTTTACTGTTCATATTAGACCCTTAAACTAACCAATTTCTTGCGAGATTTAAGATCCATAACAAACTGATTCTTTGGACAAAAAACCCATTGTAAACATGTATAAATCTTATAGTGTATATATATATATATATATATATATATATATATATATATATATATATATATATATATATATATATATATATTTTGTGATGCCTTCAAAGGTGTCGTGTCCCGCTCTCTCCAAACTTGTCATACGGAAGCAGCAAGTCGAAGTCTGGCCTCCTTAAACACAGTTGCCCTCTATGTCGCCTTGCCCGGATCTCCCTAATCATACCCCCAATATCTTGTGCATCTCCACAATCCCCCAAGAATCGATCAGCTACACTACTCCAGCCATATTGACCAAGTAACCCTATATTCAAAAGAAGTGTCCAATAGTCTCGAGACTTATAATGCATCATCTTGGGATGAGACTTGCGCATAAGGTTGTAGCAAGACCGGAACTCAAACTTACCACTGCCCAAAATCTTACCAGACGGCCACCAAACCCATTGATCACCACCTGAATCCGAGTCTATCTAGAGTGCCTGCACCAAATCAGCATGTCTGGCCGTGTTGGGGTAAACTTCATGCCTCCATACCCCATTCTGAATGATATGCTCACACGTCAGCCCTCTACCCGCCTCCCTTTCCAACGACGATCCGAAAATCTCCAATAAACTCAAGTGGGCCAACCATGGATCCAACCAAAAGTCAGTGCAACTACCTTTCCGAATAACACGAATAGTAGCATCTTTGAGTACAAGTCTGTCACGAAGAATATGCTTGAAAGAAACATACATGTTGTCATATAAGGAGGGATCATCATCCTCATTCTTAAGTATGCATGCGTGTTTTTCAAATTAGCCGTCGTTGGATTTTTTTTTTTACCGTTCATATTAGATCCTTAAACTAACCAATTTCTTGCGAGATTTAAGATCCATAACAAACTGATTCTTTGGACAAAAAACCCATTGTAAACATGTATAAATCTTATAGTGTATATATATATATATATATTTATATATATATATATATATATATATATATATATATATATATATTATAGAATTTGTCCATGTGACGAACATTATATATACTTCTGTTTGCATTTGCCTTGGCTCTCATGGTAGGTATTATCGTTATCTATATTTTTATGGGATAGGTTCAAAGTGTTCATCTTGCAAGTCTCTGACGGGTTCTATTTCTCTACATCACAAAGAGTGCGAAGAGAGATACTAGTAGCCGAAGTGAGAGAGGTGAGACGGTGTGGATGAGGCAAAACGAGACTATCCATTAGGGATGAGCATTATTCGATTTTGGACCGAAAACCGAATCAAACCGAACCGAATAAGAGATTCGGTTCGGTTTTAAAAAAATTTGGTTCGGTTTTGGTTTTGAAAATACTAAATTTTTTTATTCGGTTTCGATTTCGGTCCAAAACTGAAAGCTGAATAAAAAATTTAGTTTATATATATATATATATATATATATATATATATATATATATATATATATATATATATATATATATATATATATATATATTATAAGTATATATTAAACATATCTAGGTATATTTAGTTATTATATATATTAACAAAAAAAGTACACACAAAACCCAAAAATCGAATAAACTGAAAATCGAGCCGATTTAATTCGGTTCGGTTCGGTTATTGACCTATTCTGTTCGGTTTTGGTTTTGCTTATTCGGTTTCGGTCCAATTCGGTTTTCGATTATTCGGTTCGATTATAACCGAATAAACCGAATGCTCACCCCTACTATCCATATAATAGAGGCCATATAATATATGTCTTGTTCAAGGATCGACCATTAGTAGGAGGCTTGCATTGCATATATTCGGGAGCATATCTATTGTTTCTATTTTTATAATAACCAATAGAATCTACATTTTTATAGAAAGAAGAACATATTTTATACATAAACTTTGAGAACAACAAATATAGTCTATGTATATTCTTTGCTCAACATTATAAAAGAATGCTAGAATGCTACAAAATAGTAACCCCAGTCAAATTCGGACATTTTGATAATTTTGCATCCTTACATATACCACCTGAGACCTATGGAATATTGGCTTTTTAGTTCAAGAAAGTCTTTTTTCTTTTTCTTTTCTTTTTTTTCTCTTTTTTTCCAAAAGAATATTTGTAGCGAGACTTGTGGGGAAGGTATACATCCCACACTAAAAATACATTTTTTTTTGGTCGCCCCTCGTGCAACATGAATTTGTAATCAGAACATCATCTTCTTCCCCTTATTCCGGAACTAATCTAGGCTTAGCTAGATTGTTCCAATGGAGGGAGGAACTATGTTGACCGCGGCCGCGGACGCGGCCGGGAAGGAGTACCCTGAGAAGATGACGAAGTTCGTCTTCGTTACTTGTCTCGTCGCCTCCACGGGCGGCCTCATCTTCGGCTACGACATGGGAATATCCGGTAAGAACTATGCGTAAAAAAATATATTAAAAAAAGACACATGGCTCGCACAATACTCGCGCACTCGGACGAGCCACCGTCTTGCCCCTTCTTGTTTCTTCCATCGCCTCTCTTCCCCCTCTCCTGCTCCGCCGCCTCCCCCTCCACCGCCGGCTCGCTCGTGCGAATACTGAACGAGTACTGTGCGAGCCATATAGCACGACAAATGTCAATGTTGGTGCATCGAAAATGCTACATTGTCCGTGGGCTTGCCCTGCAGGCCACGTGTCGTCACCCGATTGGCCTTTTCCTGCTAACTTTCGGTCCCACCAGCCCTCGACCAATGAGGAGGCGACAAGTGGTCCGCAGACAACGTAGGACTTCGGTCCAGGCCCGCCGGCAACGTAGCACTTCCGATTAAACATTTCGTTAATTCTTCCTTCTTCTTGTTTGGGAGACATATAGGGGGGGTGACATCCATGGACAGTTTCCTAAAGAAGTTCTTTCCGGGGGTGCTCAAGGAGGAGAAGGCGACGCCGGACACGAACCACTACTGCAGGCTCGAGTGCCACCGGCTGACCATGTTCACGTCCTCCCTGTACGTCGCGGCGCTGACCTCCTCCTTCCTCGCCTCCGCCATGACCAGGATGTTCGGGCGCAAGTGGTCGATATTCTGCGGCGGCCTCGTCTTCCTCCTCGGCTCCGCGCTGAACGGCTTCGCGGAGAGCTTCTCCATGCTCGTGGCCGGCCGCGCCTGCATCGGCGTCGGCATCGGCTTCGCCATCCAGTCGGTGCCCGTGTACCTCTCGGAGATGGCGCCCGCCAGGCTCCGGGGCCGGCTCAACATCGTGTTCCAGCTCATGGTCGCGACGGGGGTCCTTGTCGCCAACCTCGTCAACTACGCGGCGGCGAAGCTGAGCGAGGCCTGGGGGTGGCGCGTCAGCCTGGGCCTCGCGGGGATCCCCGGCGTCATCATCACCGCCGGGTCACTGGCGCTCCCCGACACCCCGACCTCGCTGATCGAGCGCGGCTACAGGGGGAAGGCCAAGACCATGCTGCAGCGGACGCGGGGCGTGATCAACGTGCAGGCGGAGTTCGACGAGATGGTCGCCGCGTGCGAGAAGGCCAGGGCCGTCGACAGGCCGTGGTCCACGGTGCTCGAGAGGAGGCACAGGCCGCAGCTGGCGGTGGCGGTGCTCGTTCCCTTCTTCCAGCAGCTCACCGGCATCAACATGATCATATTCTACGCGCCGGTGCTGCTCAAGACCGTCGGGCTCGGGGACGAGGCCTCGCTCGTGTCGGCGATAGTCATCGGCGTCATCAACGTCGTCGCCAACTTGGTCTCCGTCGCCTTCGTCGACAGCCTCGGCAGGAGGTTCCTGCTCCTGCAGGGTGGAATCCAAATGTTCGTTTGCCAGGTACCTTTTTTTCGAAGGCAAATGTTAAGGGCACTACCGAGTTTACTATAGTGGCGATCGACACAATGAGGACAGTACACTTAAGTTAATAGGGGCAACACATATCAAAATTTGAGTTTCTTATTTTCTATTCACTTCTTCTTCCTCTTGTAACCCTAATTTTAGGTGTATGATTCGCCAATTGGTATTTTTATTAAAAAAATTGAACATAATTTTAGGTGGTTTCCAACTTCAGGTTTCTACACATACTCGTTGGAGACGACACATGACTCTCTTGTCAATTTTGATAGTCCTGACTACAGTAAGAACTACCAAAATTTTGCAAAAAATAAAGTATATTTACTAAGATCTCATTGTAGTCAGAAATGCATAGCGCTACCAAAATTTTGACAGTCCCAAAAACACATTTTTCTGTCTTCAGGTTTTTTACAGTCTTGTGTACATCCATGGTTTAACAGTTATTTGTCGTCCCAAACGGGACTATTTCGATTTCGAAGTTTCGAAATTCCATTAATGTAGTTCGAAACTTCAGAAATGATCCCAAATTGAACTTTCTACTAGGAGGAAAAAAAATATGAATTAAGATTTAAGAATTGGGTAAAGAAGAGGAAGAGGAAGAGGAAAAAAATATATTTTATACTTTAATTTGTGTCGCCCCCTAATTAATAATTTTCAAGAACATCTTGGATATTGAAAAAACAGAACATTTGTGCTGGCCCTAGTAAATCTTGTAGTGCCCTTAGCCTTTACTTTTATGAGAATAGATATTGAAAAAATATAACATTTGTGCCGAGCTGATTATACCCTTAACATTTTCTTAAGGCTTAATTGCCACATGATACCTTCAACTATTTCCGTTTTTCAACTTGATATCCTAAACATTTTTTTTTCAACTCGATACCCTGAAATTTTTTTGTCCCTGCTCAAAACTAAAAACTATCTTCAACCCCCTCCCACTCTCCAACGACCAGCCCATCTCCCCCTCCCCCCCCCCCCCCTCCCGCACAGCCCCCCCCCCCCCCCCCCCCACCTTCCCGCACCCCCCCCCCCCCCTCCTGTCCCGTGCTCCCTCCCTCTCGCCTCCCCCTCCTAGGGCGCAGCAGCGCGAGAGGAGGGGGGCTGGGGCACCGGGTGGGGGGGGGGGGGGGGGGGGGGCCTGTGCGGGAGGGGGAGGTGGTCTGGCCGGAGGGGGGGGGGGGGGGTGGGCTGGGGGGAGGGAAGAACAAGGATATTTTCGGATTTTTTAAATTTTAGGGTATGAAATTGAAAATGTAACATAGTTTATGGTATTAAGTTGTTAAGTAAAAAAAATTTAGAATATGAACTTGAAAAATGAAATAGTTGAGAGAATCAAGTTGCAATTAAACCTTTTTTTTTTTTTAAGTAAAAGTTTGAAGCTTATGGCTTGGTGTTGGTGTTGTGTGATAGATAGTGGTCGGAACGATAATCGGGCTTACCTTCGGGACGACCGGGAAGGTGGAGCACCCGGAGAAGAGCTACGCGGTGCTGGTGGTGGCCTTCATCTGCCTCTACGTCGCGGCGTACTCGTGGTCGTGGGGCCCCCTCGGGTGGCTCCTCCCCAGCGAGATCTTCCCCCTCGAGACGCGGTCGGTGGGGCAGAGCATCAGCGTGTCGGTCAACATGCTCTTCACCTTCCTCATCGCCCAGGCGTTCCTCTCCATGCTCTGCGTGATGAAGTTCGGGATCTTCTACTTCTTCGCCGGCTGGCTCGCGGTCATGACGGCCTTCGCCGCCTTCTTCCTCCCCGAGACCAAGGACGTCCCGATCGAGGAGGTCGTGCACGTCTGGCGGAGCCATTGGTTCTGGCGCAGGTTCGCCTCCGACGACGACGACGACGACGAGGAGAAGTGAGTAATGCGAGAGTTGGCAGAATAGCTGCAGGAGTCGATGTATAGTTTAGACACAACTTAAGTCTTGAATTAATACAGGAGTGTTTGATTTGTTACGAACATTTTTATTCAGGCACATGGAAGATCTCTGTCTTGAAAATCATATGATTCCCGATTCGATACGGCCGATATCGATACAGATTGACACATCCGATTTTATACCATTCGATATCGGTATTCACCGATACCAACATTGGACGTTATTTTTCAGTCAATTCAGTAATAATAAAAATTAAACAAAAAAAGACCAATTGTCTTTTTTTTTTTTTGAGAAAATGAAATCATTTCATTAAATCAACACAGGAGTACAATAAGACTTATCAAGATTGATAAGTTCAGTGATACAAGATGGAGTATCATATAAAAAGCTGAATACGCATACAGCAGTAGAGAATAGAGTGTCTGTAGCTAAGGCATGTGCTACAGAATTTGCTTGTCTTGGAATGAAATTGAAGGAGATATTTTTGCCTGTAGAAGTATGTAAAAGAAAAACACTGATGTATTGCAGATAAACCAAATGTTAAAGGTAACTACTATTTCATTCAATTTTAAAACTACTAAAAAACATATAAAATAATTAAAATTAGGAAAAATTTGAGTGGCATCCCACTTTTCTTACGCTTATTTAAGGTGCACCCCACAAGTTTACATGAATGTATGACACCCCCCACTTTTGACGGTTTCAGTCTAAAACTAACGATCAACCCCGTTGACCAATTTTTTTTTTGACGAAAATACCCCCCTATCTGTTCTCTTCTTCTCCGCATCAACTACCCGTCTCCCCCCACCGCTGTGCTCGGCCCCCCTCCGCGGCGTCGCCGCACTCTCCCCCCCGACCCGACCTCGCCGCACCCCCCCCCCCCCCCCGGCCATCACCACCACCACCATCACCAACATCATCACCATCACCATCACCATCACCATCGTCATCATCACCACCACCATCAACCATCGTCACCGCGCCCCCTCCCCCCCCCCCCTCCCGCTCCGCCTCCTAGCCCCCACCGCCGCCGTCGCCGCAGCAGCAGCAGCATCCGCAGAATTAAATCCATTCTTAATCATCTTTTGTACGTTCCTTTTCTTTCTTGGAATGATTGGTAGGTGATGCAAAACTGAGAGAAGATCAAAAGAAAGAAAAGAAATCTTCATGTGAGAAGTCCCCAGTTCCCATAGTAATTTCTAATGTGAAGCATGCATCAAAATTTAGAAATTAGAGATGAGGAAGAGGAGGTGGAGAGATCCTTACTTGTCGGAGGAGAGGGATGAGCTAAGGCAGCGGTGGTGGTCATGGCCGAGATGGAGAAGATGAGGAGGAGGTGGCACTGATGTCAGGGAGTTATAGGGACGCATGGTGAGGGCTCGCCGAAGGTTGAAGAGCGGTGGGGACACGGTGGGGGTAGAGGTGGCAGATGGGTGGGGAGAGGGTTTCTGTTTTTATTTTTGGTGGTGATGATGATGATGGTGATGATGTTGGTGATGGTGGTGGTGGTGATGGCCGGAAGGGGGGGGGGGGGGGGAGGTCGGGGAGGGTGGGGGGAGTGCGGCGGCACCGTGGAGGGGGCCGAGCACGGCGGAGGAGGGAGGAGACGAATAGTTGACGCGGGGAAGAAGAGAGCAGATAGGGGTATTTTCGTCAAAAAAAATTGGTCAACAGAGTTGACCGTTCGTTTTAGACGGAAATCGTCCAAAGTGGGGGAGGAGGGGGTCATGCATTTATGTAAACTTGTGGGGTGCACCTTAAATAAGCGTAAGAAAAGTGGGATGCCAATCAAATTTTTCCTTAAAATTATGCCTAAATGTATTAAAAAAAAAAATCTATTTTTTTTGTTTAATAATTATTAGCTTTCCGAGCCAAAATATTCGATACTCTGATTCGAAACCATCGATACTGCAGATTCAGATTCTAATAGGAAGGGTGGAATGTTTCTGCGATCCCAAGTCTCCAAAATATTTATTAACCGATTCTGAACGGTCAACACGAATCAGCCATCATCTCATAATTCAAACCCTAAAATATACACTTTTCAGTAGGGGTGAACATTATTCAGTTTTGGACCGACCAAAATAAGAAAATTTAGTATTGTTCACAATGCTGATCAAGACAGTACTATTATCCTCAAAGATGCGATAGTTACGCTCCCTCCAGATATGCCATACAGCTGCCGCAAGTCGAATACACACCGTCCTGAAATACTAAATATATATAGATATATACTTAGAAAGAAAAAAAAAAATACTATAGTATATATTAAATATATAAGGTATATTTAGTTACAATACATATTAACAAAAAAAAACACAAATAAACCGAAAAATCGAATAAAGCGAATAAACTGAAAACCGAACCGATTTAATTCGATTCGGTTTGATTCGATTATGGGTCATTTTAGTTCGTTTACGGTTTTGCTTGTTCGATTTTTGGTTATTCGGTTCGATTTGAAAATGAATTAATTAATGTTAATTTTCTAATATTTCTGAAACCCTGATAATTACTGTATATGTCCACTCTATTAGGTGTTCCATGGTCTGGTCTGTAAGGCCCACCATACTGTATCTCCGGCCCCCATCGGAGCGTCTAACATCATCATCCGTTCCCCCATCCAACGGCCAGAATTCAACCAGCCGTCCCCAACGGCTATATTTCCCACCACCAAACGGTCGGGAAAAAAAAACATAAATTCTTGAACAAAAATTCTCATCTCTCTCTCTCTTTCTTTCTCTGCAATGAGCACTCACACGCCCCTCAAAGTATGGGACAACGCCGCGTTCGGCGGCGCCGAAGCCCCCGGCGCCGGCGGCGCGGGCCCCACGTGGCTCCCCCTCCGGCCGATCGGCGTCGACCCCGCCAAGGAGCACCGCAGCCCCAACACCATCAAGAAACCCCTCGCCACTGGCGTCGACGACGATGACGTCGACGCTGAGATCGAGGAGGCCCAGAGGGAGATCGCCCGCCTCTCCAAGAAGCTCCACCTCCTCCTCAAGTGATACGTGCCTGAGCTAACTGTTACCTAGTGGTGCCTGACACTAGCAGTGTCCACTTGAGTATCAAAGCTCCTATCCTCTGCTGTATGCATTTTTCTGATCTAGGCAGTTATAACTGTCAGCTACCTTGGCCAGCTCAGTGGCCAGCTCACCACTGCAGGGACCAATCAAAGAGCATCAGTGACCACAAGTGCCACCTCAGCATTGAGCCACCTGCCGCTATAAATAAGAAAAGAGAGAGACAGATGATGATCAGAAATTTGTTGCTAAATTCATTTCTATTTTTCTTTACCTGTACTTTTTTTACTTGCAAATGTATTCTCTTCCTTTCCATTTGCTTTCAGCTCAATAAACCCTAAAATTTGTCAATTTCTTCTTTTTTCTGTACTCAAAATTCTGCAATTTCATGGCTAACGGGAATGTTTTCACTCCACTACATGGACTTCTCGGTCTTCTTGGAAGAGGACCTCATCATCAAGATCAAGAAAGCCGACGCCGCCACCACCTCCACCTCCGAGGCGATTCCGCCGCTGCCGCCGCCGCCGCAGCAGCAGAAGAGGGGCCTCCGAGGCGATTCCGCCGTTGTCCAAGAATCCCCCGGGAGCCGACGCGGAGGGCGGATGAGCCTTGGCCCGATGGAGGTCTCGAGGATCGCCAATGCGAGCTCTATCGCCGCCCCGCTCCGGTCGGGGACCGGGCAGAGGAAGCCTACGCCTCGGAAGCTCCAAGGCGTCAAGGAGGAGGAGAAGGGCTCCGCGACGACGACGTTGCGGAGGAGGGAGACGAGCATCGGCCCGGCGGAGACGTTCTCGGCATCCCGGAGCCAGGTCCGGCGGAAGAGCGGCGTTCAGGAAGCCGCCAGGAGTGCGAGCAGTAGCCCGAAGCCGCGACGGGCGGCGGCTGCTTGGTAAGCTGCCGAGCTGAGGAAAGGGGTCTCGACGGTCGGGGCGAAGAAGCCGGTCGGGCGACGGGTAGGGCCGACGTCGAGCATCGAACCGAAGGCCCTCTTTCAGGAGGCCGAGAACCCGGTGGTGCCGAACGCAGCCACCGGAAAGAGGCCGAGTG
This sequence comes from Iris pallida, assembly GCA_029216955.1. Classification (NCBI taxonomy): domain Eukaryota; kingdom Viridiplantae; phylum Streptophyta; class Magnoliopsida; order Asparagales; family Iridaceae; genus Iris; species Iris pallida. The sequence continues at coordinate 3,438,482 of JANAVB010011394.1, forward strand.
CAAATATGGCGTCAATCGCCAGGGCGTCGTCGTCGCCGTCTTCGATGATGAAGATGGCGGCGACACTCCCGAAGATCAGGACGCTGCGGCGGTGCGGTGCGGCCGAGAGCCCCCGCAACTCGGGATGCGCGAAGAGGGTCGCAGAGCTGATCGGAAGGAGGTCCTTCTTCGCCGCGGGCGACGACGACGGCGGCGGTTCGGGCTCTTCTTCGCCGTGCCGGAATCTGAATTTTATAATGAAGAGCGGATCGGCGGTTGATTGGAACAACTCCTACACAAGGCTCTTCTGCAGTGGTTGGTTGGTTTGTTTCCTGTAACGGATGTTAAACGTACACGAAAACATTACGATACAATAAGGACACAACGATGTGGACATCGGACACGTGCCATAGTAGATTTCAGAAGGTCGTATTGTCAAGACTGTACCGTTTTTTTACTTTACCAAGCAATACATTCCACAAATAATAAGAATTCTTTGTTGGCTACTTATAATAAGTTTGTACTGTTCTAAATTCAATCCAAGATAAACTAATTCGAAGATAAAAACGTCGCTGTTAGTTGTCCACGGACTTGGACTGCAATCCCGCCTGCAAGCCATATGTTGCCTTCTAATTGGAGAGGGGAACAGATGGGCCTAAAAAATAGCATGAGGGCCAATGGTGGCAACACATAGCTCACAGTAGTCCAAGCCTGCGGACAACAAATCATTTTTGCCGTACCTCCGGCCATGACCATGAAATTAATTTGAAAACAGTAGCAATGTAGTTTTTTTTTACTCTCTTAAGAGCACTTATCAGTCTTACATTTACATGCAATCAGTGACTAACAATCATTGCCTATCAAAAAAAAAAACAAAATAAATTCATCATATTTACCAAAATGACTGAAATAGAATTCCCTATATCATACAACAGTGAGGCACTGAAGACATTTACAGCCATTTACAATCTGATACAAGTATTATCATTGACAATAATAAGTATCATTCTTGCTCCAGTGGGCAGCTTGTTTTTGCACCTCATCTCCAGGTTCACTGCTGACACAAGGAAAAGAAAGCAATTCTCCAATAACAATCATCAAAACTATAACAGCACTCAGGTGTTAATACAACTTGACAATGTCCAATCAGCAGAAACCATAATAATTTGCTATAATTATTTGAAAAAAAAGAACAAATAATCAGATTTCAATGGCAGACAACAGCACAACAATGTGAGTAATAGCTTGCAGTATCAGTCGTTACCAATCCAATACATTCAATACCAATACAATTTGATACCGACTACATCACCATTTAGCAAAAAGGAATTGAACAAAAACTACTAATCAGCAAGAATGTAAAACTAAAGGTTGTAAAATGTAAATGAAAAAAAAGACTCAATGTAAAAAAAATCAACGAAGAACAAAGTTTGACTTATTTCATTCAATTACAGAACTTACTAAAAAACACGAAAATACCTAAAATTACACCAAAGTTCCATCTAGAACCATAGCAAAGTTGTAAAATGTAAATTTAAAAAACTTTATGTTATGTAAAACAATCAAGGTGTCTATTATTTCATTCAATTACAGAACTTACTATAAAACAAAATCAAAAATATTTAAAATAATGCCTAAATTCCTATATAAAACCATCGATATTGTCGTTACCACCCGATCAAGGTACTCATAGGAGGTCCAATACCAATTCTAATACCTACCAATACTACGAACCTTGGTTATAAGCTGGATAACAGTACAAATACAGAAGCAAGCAGTTTATTCAGGCCTAATTTAATTTCAAAAGCCAATATTTGCAGACCTACCACAGGTTCTTCATGACTAAATAACACAAAAGGAACAGAAGAAATATAAGAAGTGTTGTGCTGTTATTTAACTCCAATCTCGTAGGAACAAGAGAAGAAGCTGATAGACAACACTTGCTCTCTGAGTCTTTTCGGTCTCCACACAAATCTTATATTTTATAGGAGAATAGTTAAAACTCAATAATAACACACTGACCAAAAGAAAGTAAAAATTAGGAAACAAATTGATAATAACTAAGTTCACAAAATAGTGATAGTATCCATCAAGCCTCAGAAGTATCTGAAAATGTCATGCAAAGTGCAGCATTCCCAAGTAGGTTCTCCCTGCAAGCAGGGTCTTGGTTCTGCATACACGTCCTTCTTCGATTTGTCGTCATCGGCATACAAACATACATACATCAATATAAATTAATGATTGAATGTTTAAAACTTGAATTAACAACACAGATTAAAAATGGTATTTGCATGCATATAAATCATAAACACAATTGAATAGGTATTGGAAAAATGCAAATGTATCTAGTGATGTCACATTGTTTAACAATGTATCAATTCTACATGAAGATAGTATTTGCATACTAAAAATTATAGAAAATGTCAATAATGTTAAAACAAAATATACAACAGCATGAAAATAATTCTGATGTGAAACTATGCCTCAAAGAGGACGCATTAAAATTATCTTAAACATAGGAGATTCTTGTCAAGGATCTTGAACCAACCTAGGTCTCAATAATTTAGAGATCTCATCATCGGCAAATTAATTTGTTAGAAATAGCAACAACAAAAAATAACTTTCAGTCTGATTATTATAAACAAACTACTATAATAAACAAACAGAAAGCTCAGTGTTTTTATCAGCTTTTTCAATCAAGAATTCTCTGAAGCAGAACTGGCATATAAAGCTGTTTAGAAAAAAAAATCATCATATCCCACCAAATTTTGCATATAGAAATTAAAAAACGTCTAATTCAAAATTAAAATGACGTAATTTTTCACAAATACTATTATTTCATTTTACCATAGTGAGGTGGTAAAATGTAAATCAAAAAAACTTATTGCATGTAAAACAATCAAGGTGACTATTATTTCATTCAATTACAGAACTTACTATAAAACAACATTAATAATATTTAAAATAATGCCTAAGACTCTGTTTGGTTCACTGTAATGTAATCGCAATCGCAATGTAATCAAATAAAAAAAAATTCATTTGATTACATTGCGATCAAGGTTACATTACAGTGTACCAAACATGGCCTAAAATTCCTGCCTAAAACCATCGATATTGCCGTTACAACCCGATCCAGATACTCATAGGAAGGATCCGTTACCAATTCTAGTACCTACCGAAACTGTGAATCTTGGTTGTAAGCTGCATAATGGTACAACTACAGCAGCAACCAGTTTAATCAGGCCTAATTTTATTTCAAAAGCCAAGATTTGCAAAGCTACCACAAGTTCTTCATGAGTCGAATCATGACTATATAACACAAACGGAACAGAAGAAATATAAGAAATGTTGTGCTGTTATTTAACTCCAATCTCGTAGGAACAAGAGAAGAAGCTGATAGACAACACTTGCTCTCTGAGTCTTTTCAGTCTCCTTACAAATCTTATATTTTATAGGAGAATATTTAAAACTCAATAATAACAAACTGCAGAGAATTTGCTGTAAAATACTCAATTTACTTAAATTACATGTAGGGTAACAACTTTCTGAAAACAAACTAGCAGTAATTACAAATTCCATCGTACACAAATCTTCCATCATACAAACTAGCAAAAATTACAAATTCCGCCGGTCAGTCTCACAGAAATCTCGCAGTGATACAGGGTTTTGCGCGGGTGAGGATGGGGGTTTGCTGGCTGGGTGACTTCTTTTTCTAAACCTACTCCCACTCGTTCACTCTCAAACCCCCTCCCCAACCACACACACGATCAACACTGCCTGACATTCCCCCAAACCCAACCCCCTGCTAATCTGCCACGCAACCCCCTGCCGATCTACCACAAGGCCAAGTGCCCAAATTCATCCAAACCGACGTCTGTCGGAAAATACTTTTATTTGAAATTTTTGAAATGTTGTTACCCTTTGCGTAATTTATATAAAGTTTGGTATTTTACTACAAATTCTGTAAAAAACTGACCGAAAGAAAATAAAAATTAGGAAACAAATTGATAATAACCAAGTTCACAAAATAGTAATAGTATCTATCAAGCCTCAGAAGTAAATGTCAAAAAAATAATTTAGAGATGTCATTAAATGTCAAAAAAAATGCAAATGTATCTAGTGATGTCAAATTGTTTAACAAAAATGTTGTATCACAAACACAATTGAATATGTATTAGGAAACGAATTCCATCAAGCCTCAGAAGTATCTGAAAATGTCATGCAAAGTGCAGCTTCCCCAAGTAGGTTCTCCCTGAAAGCAGGGTCTTGGTTCTGCATACACGTCCTTCTTCGATTTGTCGTCATCGGCATATAAACATACATACATCAATAAAAATTAATGATTGAATGTTTAAAACTTGAATTAACAAAACAGATTGTAAATATTATTTATGTATCAATTCTACAGAAAAAATTACAGAAAACGTCATTAAATGTCAAAAAAACAGAATACATCCAAAAGTGAACATTAAAATAAATTATATAATGATAACCAAACTACATTTTTGTGTGAATATCCATTATTTAAAACTAAATAAATATACAACAGCATGAAAATAATTCTGATTTGAAACTATGCCTCAATATCAAGCTCACTAATAAATGATCTTAAACGTAGGAGATTCAAGTGGGTTCTCCTTGTTAAGGATCATGAACCAACCTACATCTCAATAATTTAGAGATCTCATCAACGGCAAATTAATTTGTTATAAATAGCAACAACAACAAAATCCAACTTTCAGTCCGAGTATTATAAACAGACTGATTATAATAAACATTAAGAAAACAGAAGGCTCAGTAGTTTTATCAGCTTTCTCAATCAAGAATTCTCTGAAGCAGAACTGGCATATAAAGCCGTTCACAAAAATCATCATAGCCCAGCAAATTTTGCATATAGAAATAAACAATTGAATAGGCATTGGAAAATTGATGACTGAATGTTTACAGCTTGATGATTTGTCGTCATCGGCATTCAAACATAAACACATCAATATAAATTGATTATTGAATGTTGAAAACATGAACTTACAACACAGATTGTAAATATTATTTGCATACAATGATGTTATATCACAAACACAATTGAATAGGTATTGGAAAATGCAAATGTATCTAGTGATGTCACATCAATTCTACATGAAAATAATTTAGAGATGTCATTAAATGTCAAAAAAATGCAAATGTATCTACTGATGTCACATTGTTTAGCAATGTATCAATTCTACATGAAAATAGTATTTGCATACAAAAAAAATATAGAAAATGTCATTAAATGTCAAAACAAAATATACAACAGCATGAAAAGAATTCTGATGTGAAACTTTTTGCCTCAATGTGAAGGTAAGCATTAAAATGATCTTAAACATAGGAGATTCAAGTGGATTCTCCTGGTCAAGGATCTTGAACCAACCTACATCTCAATAATTTAGAGATCTCATAATCAGCAAATTAATTTGTTAGAAATAGCAAAATAATAATTCAACTTTCAGTCTGATTATAATAAACAAACAGAAGGCTCAATGGTTTTATCAGCTATATCAATCTGCCATGCAAACCCCTGCCGATCTGCCACGCGGCCAAGTGCCCAAATTCCGCCAGACTAACATGTCCAATTTCCGCCAGTCTGTCTCGCAGAAAATAAATTTATTTGAAAATTTTGAAAAATTGTTACCCTAACAAGTAATTTATATAAAATTGGGTATTTTACAGCAAATTTTCTGTAACAAACTGACCAAAAGAAAATAAAAATTAGGAAACAAATTGATAATAACTAAGTTAACAAAATAGTGATAGTATCCATCAAGCCTCAGAAGTATCTGAAAATGTCATGCAAAGTGCAGCATCCCCAAGTAGGTTCTCCCTGCAAGCAGGGTCTTGGTTCTGCATACACGTCCTTCTTCGATTTGTCGTCATCGGCATACAAACATACATACATCAATATAAATTAACGATTGAATGTTTAAAACTTGAATTAACAACACAGATTGTAAATATTTTTTAGCAATGTATCAATTCTACAGAAAAAATTACAGAAAATGTCATTAATTGTCAAAAAATACAACAGCATGAACAATAATTCTGATGTGAAACTATGCCTCAATCTGAAGCCCAACATTAAAACGATCTTAAACGTAGGAGATTCAAGTGGGTTCTCATTAATTTGTTAGAAATAGCAAAAAATAATTCAACTTTCAGTCTGATTATTATAAACAAACCGATTATAATAAACAAACAGAAGGCTCAGTGGGTTTTATCAGCTTTCTCAATCAAGAATTCTCTGAAGCAGAACTGGCATATAAAGCTGTTTATAAAAAATCATCATAGCCCAACAAATTTTGCATATAGAAATAAACAATGTCCAATTCAAAACTAAAAAATAACATCAATTTTCACACACAAAAAACATATTTCATATTTTGATAAACATTGTAAAAAATAGCACCTAAATTCAACTTTAAAACTACTTAAAAGTATAATAAAGAATTCAGCTTTCCTTATCAAACGAATTTCTAAAGCATAAACATAGGTTGGAAAATTCAAATCCCACCAATTTTTGCATTAAAAAATTGTTACAATTTTGCCAAGGTCTGCAGAAACAGCATATTTAAAAAAAATTATCAGCACGAATAATGTAAAAATCCAACCTGGAATAATTATGCTATAATGAAGGAATTAAAGCCAACTATTTTTAATCAGATATCTCTATCAAGAATTTTCTTTAGCTGTAAAGCTGTTTAAAAAAAAAATCATCATAGCACATCAATTTAAGCATAAACACAAAAAACATAAATTCGCATGTTTATATCATGAAAATTATCACGAATAACCCAAAAAAATTGAAATTTAGTACTAATTACTAAACAAATAAGTTAAAATTCGTTTTTTTTTTTTTTTTACTAATTATCGATGTCAGCTCATATTAAGAAATTCAACCATTAGTTTTCCCTTATGCTTCAGCGACCGAAATCTCAGAAGCGCGGGTATGTTATAATCATAGCCGACATTGCAAATATCATAAAAACAAGGACTTTTTTGCAATTCTAAAAAATTTAGCCGCCGCGGAATAAAAGAAATTAGGGTTTGTGGAAGAGGAGGCGGGGGGAGAGGAAAGAGTGAAGAAAATAGAGGGAAGGTGGTCCTTTTATAGATTTTCTAAGGAACCCTAATCCTAGATTTGCTGGATCTGAATTATTTGATCAGGTGATCCAACGGCTATGGTTGCATCAGGGATGCCACGTAATTCACCTAATTTTTCTGATTAATTGTGAATATATTTTCAAGATATTTGAAAAAAAAATCTGAAGCTTTCTGGGTTCAGTGCTGCTAGGTGGCCCGCGGGTCCGGATCGCAGTATGGCGGGCCACATGTCGTAAGATTATTGGAGGAGGGGGGCAGGTTTTTCGGACGTGGACGTGGACCCGAGTGGTGGTGGTGGTGGTGGTGGTGGTGGGTGTGAGAGAATGGGGGGTGAGACACGTGCGCGTGCGGTCACGCACGGTCACTTCTCCTGCAGACAACATAGCATTTATGTTCTGGGTTGGGTGATATATATTATGTTGTATATTTAAACATAGTTTAGAAACAAGGTAAAATAGAATTAGATTTGTTTTAAAGATTAATTTAGAACCGAAATAAAAACAATAAAACTCCATTGGAAAGGTTAGATATTTGAGATAAGAGACGATTGGGCACTTTCAAATTAGCACCAAAAAAATATTTTTAAAAAAAAAAGAAATTATATTTTATAATGAAGTAATGTAAAAATTGGGTTTTACTTGTTTTGAGTAAAAATAACCTACTAAATTATCGAGGAAACCCACACTATTTTGTGTTTACCAAAGAAAATTAGAGATGAGGCAATATTTTTCGAACTAGTCTACGTGGACAGAGAAGAAAAGGGCTCGAAAAGAGGGTTGTACCACGAGGAAAGAAAATAGGTCTAACTACTTCAAATATACAATATGAATTATGCCAATGCAATCCAGAGTTGGACCCTCATGTCCATCTGAATGAATATTATTTTCACAGTTTGTAAATCTTTGTTTGCTAGGCAAAAAAATCAATCTCGGTCAGACATGTATTTAATAATTGTATTAATTTCGTAGTATTTCTATTGCTATGAAATTAATAAAGGTGACGTAGGATGAAGCATTTCTATAGTAACTCTTATATACATTCTCCATCTCTCGTATCCATTAATATTGGGTCTCACATGATTAAATTAATCATTTTACTTGTTGTGGCGCACAAATTTTCTATTCGAAGTGCCAGCACTAGTGAGGAACAAATGAGCCTCCAATTTATCTGTCTCAAAGGGCTTACATGAAGCTTAGCTTATAGAAATAGCATATTTCAGAGATTATTATAAAAAAAACATTCTCCCTTCTGAAACTAGTATATTCCAAGAATTATTCTAGCGGTCCTAGATATTTTCAAGGAACTTTTTAGAACATATAGAAGGCTATCGAGACTTTGGATAACTCTGAAAGCTTCCAACATAACACCTTGGCCCGTAGAATGTTATGCAAGTCGGTTTCGATGGGACGCAAAATATTGTACGTGACACTCTCTCTCACCTGATTAATATTGGGTTCCATATTATTAAATTAATTTTTCAGGTAGGATAGAAACTCTACCAACTATGATAGAATGACAAGTATAATAAAAAGCTTAATTTTAGAAATTTCGGATGGATGGATCCCACCAACTTTTCAATTTCTCCGTTATGCCTTAACTTCTGAGTTTTATAACAAAACCATGGTTAAGTGGTAGTTTAGTTGGTAAATAAATATACATGGTTTAACCAATAGTTAATTTAGGTCCATCCTTATTTACAATATCAACCAAATTAGTCCTTAATATAAGTACTAAAATATATTTTTTGTCACTATGCAAGTAGAATCTATTGTATGTCTTCTTATATTCCTTCTTTCTTCGGAATTATTTTTTCTTATTTTCTCGGTAGATTGGATAAACAAATCGTCAAAACATTTAACTGTTTGATTCGTGGTGGGTCAGAGGCTCAGATGGTTCGGTCTTTCATCTCTGCCCACGAATTCAATGATGAGAAATAAACAAGTCCATGATAATTTTTAATCTAATGACCATGGAACAAATGCACATAATTACAATATTTTTTACCTTTAAACAGAAGTAGTTATCATAAATATTGCAGCATATATGTATTATTTGGAGATAATAATACTCTTAAAAAAATTGACAAAGCAACTACCATGAAAACACATCTTGCATGAATACGTCATGTAATTTGCTTCATGAATAAGTTTTATCTTTTTTTTTTTAATCTTTTAGAAAAAAGGGAGTAGTTATCATAAATATTGCAGCACACATGTATTATTTGGAGATAAAACACATCTTGCATGAATATGTCATGTAATTTGTTTCATGAGAATGTTTCATTTTACTAGAATTATTTGTCTATATATTTTAGTTTCATTTAGTTATATCTTAAAAAAAATCACAAATCTCATTCAAAATGTTCACTACAAAAATTAAATGGCAATGAAGGTTAAAGAACATGATTAAAGTATGAGATATTAGAGAAAATTGAATTGATAAATTAGATAGAAGTGTGGATGTGTTTGAACTTCACAGACCAGAATTACAAGGAAACATGCCACGTGTCACATGTCTCAATGGATAGCTACTTAGGACTCCAGTCCAACTTGAATACGTGTAACTGTTCTATATTGTCCTAAAATATGAGTAAAAATATTGAAGCTAACAATCATACTCATCCGAATAGACTCGAAATAAATAATATAAGTCTACTACTAAGCATATACAAATAACAAAAAAACATAGCTAAACTATACTGAGCTATAATAATTAAGATCTGTACCAAACTATACTCAGTTGTAAGAGAATCAGGTCATCAGATACATATAAACATTCCACTAATGTTATAATATATAAAATACTATAATAATTAAGATATGTACCAAACTAAGTGTTTGATTAAATTTAACAATTAATTTGGATACGTCTTAATATCATTTTAACCAATAAAGTTTACTATCATTTCAACAGATCCACCATGCACATTAATGCTCGGCCATGGTTAATTAGAGAAAGCAACACTTTCGATGCGAAGGCCATTGTCTCGTTGCTATATTGTAAAGATTTATAAGAATGCTAGATTTACAAGGTGCTTGGTAAGATCTGTCAAGATATACAAGAATGCTAGATTTACAAGGTGCTTGGCAAGATCTACGTCAAAGTGTACACATTGTGCCACCTTTGCAACATGCAAGATACTTCGAAAGATATAGAAATGCTTTGAAGGTCATACGAAGTAAGTGCGAAGACTCGAAGCGCGGGACTCGAAGCTTGAAACATGTTCTCAAAGAACATAGACACCATCTTAGTAGTCTCTCCGACGAAGAGTATCAACAGAGACTTTGACACTCTAGCTTTTTATTCTTCTATCTCCATGTTCTATTGGTATTATTCAAGAGCAAATGTTTGCCTAGATACTTGTATTATTTGTTTTGGTATTATTCCACGAGTAGATGTTTGGTATTATTTGTTTTGAACTTAAAACGCATTATATAAAATTAAAAAGTTAAACAAATCATAATATATAAAAATTTAAGGCAAATTTAAAAGTTAAACACATTACAGTAATATTATGGATTGTTTTGTATAAGGTACCAGATTTAGGATCTAATTAGACTTTATGTACTGAATTTGTCCGTTTTTAGACTTTGAATACTTGATTTTTTTTTAGTGATATATTTTAGTGACGAACATTCGTCATTAAAAGACTCATTTCGTCTCACTGAAATATACCACTAAAAAATTCGAGTACCCAAAATCTAAAACGGTCAAACCCAGTATCCAAAGTCTAATTATATCTACACCTGGTATCCTTATACTTAATACAAAATAATCCTAATATAATAGTATGGATATTGATAGTTGAACTCTGGATCTCATACCTCTTCAATCTAATAACTCAGACAAACAGTTTATTGCTCAATTTAAGAAGAAATTAAAGTAAATCTAATAACTCAGACAAACAGTTTATTGCTCAATTTATAGTTTGTTGCTCAATTAATGAAGAAATTAAAGTAAATAATAAAAAGCAAAAAGAAAGAAAGAAAGAGAGTACATAGTAGTAGTGGGAGTGGGTAGAGAGGCTTCCTCAGCAGTTGGCTACAAGACACAACACAAACATAGAAATTTCGTGATTAAGTTCTTACTTCAGTCACTCTACAGTAATACGATTAACATTTTCTTGCCAAAAACCCGATCGAGCAAACTTCTACTTCGAACAATATCCATCATTTCCGAAACAATGTTATTTTGATGGAAAATGCTAAGTATACAACTAATTTTTTACAACCTTCTTACAGGCTCTCTTTTTCATCCCTTAGACAAGAGTTCCATCGGGTCCCACCTCCCCTCTAACCCCCCTGCTACATGTAGACCCCACCACTTCCCTCCCTCCTCCAATCGAAGTCCGACACGTGACGGTTGTCAGAAAGCTATAAACCTTTTGTTGTAGGCATAGCAAAGCTCTATTTTGATCTCCCACCAAAAGAATACAACTCGAAGACAAAATATTCTAAACAAGGATCAGAACTTGTTAGCAGTCAGGAACTATTGTAAACATGTAAGTCGAGATGAGTGATGCTATATATACCTTCAAAAATGGGTGATGCTATATATACCTTCAAAAATTTTATTTTTCTATGTCCTTCCGTCACATGACACTCTCTTATTGACATAAGCGAATAGGGGAAGAGGTTAGGAGAAGATATAAGCGAATATGAGAGGACCACATGATAGAGGCACATGAAGTGATGAAATTTTGAAGGTACATATAGTATTTTTCAAGCCGAAATATATATTGAACAGGGAAAGGTGAACACTGCATATAACTCAGACAAAACAGCTAACCAAATTAGTCCTTAATATAAGTAATAAAATATATTTTTCGTCAATATGTTACTAGAATTTATTGTATGTCTTCTTATGTTCCTTCTTTCTTCCGAATTCTTTTTCTTATTTTTTTCGAAAGATTGGATAAACAAATCTTTAAAACATTTAATTATTTAAGTGGTGAGTCAAAGGCCCAGATGGTTCGGTCTTTCATCTCAACCCACGAATTCAATGATGAGAAATAAACGAGTCCATGATAAATTTTAATCTAAAGACCATGGAACAAATGAACATAATTATAATGTTTTTTTTTTCTTTGAAAAAAAGGAGTAGTTTATCATAAATATTGCAGCATATATGTATTATTCAGAGATAATAATACTTAAAAAAAATTGACAAATCAAAACTCATCTTGCATGAATATGTCATGTAATTTGTTTCATTAATAAGTTTTTTTTATCTTTTAAAATAAGGGAGTAGTTATCATAAATATTGCAGCATACATGTATTATTTGGAGATAAAACACATCTTGCATGAATATGTCATGTAATTTGTTTCACTGAGTAAGTTTCATTTTACTAGAATTATTTGTTTATATATTTTGGTTTCATTTAGTTATATCTTACAAAATTCACAAATCTCATTAAAAATGTTCACTAAAATTAAATGACAATGAATGTTAAGAACATGATTAAAATATGAGATATTAGAGAAAATTGAATTGATAAATTAGATAGAATTGTGGATGTGTCTGAACTCGATTATATCACGTACCAGAATTACAAGGAAACATGTCATGTGTCAATGGCCGGCTACTTAGGATTCGAGTAAAACTTGAATATGTATAAGCTATCATATATTGTGCTAAATAATATAAGACTCTAGAAGATTACAACAACTTAGGATGGCAATGTGCTAAATAATATAAGACTCTAGAAGATTAGAATATGTTTTACAACAACGTAGGATGGCAATGTCTGACTCGTAGGTTGTGACATTTAATAAAAACACAGATAAACTATACTCAGTCGACCTATAAGAGAATGTTTAATTGGATACATCTTCATATCATCTCAACAAATAAAGTTTACTAAGATTATTATTTGTATTCATTTACACTAGTAATATACTTTCTTTTTATTCTGTTATATTGGTACGGTATTGGTATTGCATCCACAGATAAATGCTTCTATAGTTCTATTGGTATTATTTGCACATGCGTTGCTTCATATTAGCCGGATACTTCTATGTTCTGTTGGTATTATTCCACCGGTAGATTCAAAATTACTGCTGGGAGCTAAAAGTAAGACATTATATAGAAATTAAAAAGTTAAACAAATCATAATATATAAAAATTTAAAAGTAAAACAAAATATATTAATATGATGGATTATTTTGTATAGGGGTAACAGATTCAAGATCTAATTAGACTTTAGGTACTGGGTTTGTCCATTTTAGATTTTGAATACTTGAATTTTTTTAGTAATACATTTTAGTGATGAACATTCGTTATTAAAAAAGACTCTGATTCATCACCGAAAGCCCTTTTTTGTCACTGAAATGTGCCACTAAAAAATTCGAGTATCCAAAGTCTAAAACGGTCAAACCCAGTACCCAAAGTCTAATTAAGTCTACAACTGGTATCCTTATATAAAATAATCATAATATGATAGTACGGACATTGATAATTGAACTCAGGATCCCATACCTCTTCAATCTAATAACTCTGCCAAACAGTTTGTTGCTCAATTTATGAAGAAATTAAAGTAAATTTAATAACTCCACCAAACAGTTTGTTGCTCAATTTATAGTTTGTAGCTCAATTTATGAAGAAATTAAAGTAAATAATAAAAAGGAAAAAAAAGAGATTACATAGTAGTAGTGATTAAGTTGGTCACAAGACTCGGAACACAAACATAGAAATTTTGTGATTAAGTTCTTACTTCAGTCACTGTACAGTAATAAGATTAACATTTTCTTGCCAAAATCCGATCGAGCAAACTTCTACTTCGAACACTATCCATGATTTCCGAAACAATGTTATTTTGATCTCCCACCAAAAGAACACAATTCGAAGACGAAATATCCTAAACAAGGATCGGAACTTGCTAGCTTCAGAACTGTTGTAAACATGTAAGCCGATATACATATGGAACAGGGAAAGGCGAACACTGCATATAACTCGGACCAAACAGCTAAACATCCTTTTGTCTCATAAAACTCATGCTGTCAGCAGCGCCATGAACCGTGAGGTGGGTTAGCTGGAGGGACTCCAGGCGGAGGTCTCGGAGAAGGATGAGCCATATAAGGTGAACCTGTATAGGAGACGAGGCAGCAAAATAATCAATTGAAGGATTTATGCTGTACTAGGTAAAAGTCTGCAGAGAAATATCTCTACCAAGACTAAGAAAAACAAAAATCATTTTCCACATATTTTAGTACGGAAATTCGTAGATAAGAGAAAACAAACGATTCATGTGTGTCCTAAGAAAGTTGCAGGAAGACCAGGTCCAGACTATATCGATACGTCAAGATGAAGCTTCTCTAGTATCAGATTCTGGTATATTTTTTAACGGTCGACACCCAAATCAGTCTTTCCTCCTCCCGGTGGGAGGCACACAGTAGGAGTGTACTACTGTGCTTTATCCATTAGAAATGGATTGAAGTGGCGATGTAAAAACAAATGAGATCGGCAAATTGGTCCTTTTCCAAGGGTTCAAGGGAGTAGTAAAGAGCTACAGATTGGTCTAAAAAGTTCGAATTGAGATTAAAAAATTCTCGATACAGTAATAGGAACAGACAAACCAAATTAAGAATTGTGTTTTGATGTTTTAAACTAGCTTAAAAGCATATGCAAACTGCACATGCACACTTTAATCTATTGGAACTTTTAGAGCACTAAATTTTACTTTTAGCAATTCAATGATGTTTATTTTTATTTTTCCTTATAATAAACATATATTTTCTCCAACTACAGCAATATGTGTGTTTATGTGCAAATATAGTTTTCGCTGAGTTGGGTGCAACCTTTTTTTGACCTTTTGATCAAAAAAGGATACATATTCCAATATGTGGAGCCTTGGAACAAAACTTCAGTTGTCAATAGCTGTTGTTAGCTAATTTCTAATAAGCGTAAATATCCTGCAGTTAGTTATATTAAGAACAAATAGGTAATCCTCCCATAAAAATCTAGGCAAAAACTTCTCTGACCAAAGTTAAACTTCCTTCTTTTGTTCCTTTAAAGCTACACTTCATGTACGTACCCTCGATATACCTTCAGAACATTTTCTTATATAACGGGTATAATTGGATGAAGTGAGAATGTTTTAGTCCATTGGTTGGGAGATATCCATGTATCAGACCGCTGGCAAAGTTGGATCACTTCAGTTGCCAACGTAATTGAGATTTGACAGCTTCACCTGTCTAATGAGCTTTAAATTCGTGAAGTTATTTCCTGGTAGTGGAGGGAAGGAGGGAGAGAGGGAGTGTTTGAATTAATACTAAAGTATGAACACATCAAACATTGTTATACGTATGAAAGGGTCCATCTATGCCTCATCGCATTAGCTTTCAACCAAATCCAAGTAAGGACGTAGTTCTAAATAGAGAGAAGGCCAATGGTGAAAGAGACAGACGGAAAAAAATTATGAAAAGCATTAGTAGATAAACTCGACTTATAGAACAGCTAATATGGATCAATACACAGAAAGGGATAAAAATAGGAAAATATATTCTCTATCGAAAGGTGAAACCACCACTGAGGGATGGTCAATTGGCAGCACCAGTAAGGAAGAGGAGGAGCATGGTTCAAATCCCAGCTTGGGCAAAAATAAATGGAAGGGGTCTTGGTGCTACTAGCCCAGGGCAGGGGCAGACATTAACGATCGGCCTCCTCTCAAAAAAAAAAAATTGTAGAAGAGCAAGTTGTAAACATAATTTGAAAAGCAAGCTGGGATATTGTCTAGTGCAAGAGATAAGCAAAAAGCCATACCATAACTAGTTTGATTTGGACTCTGCCACTCATATCGAGGTGCTCTTGAAGCATGGTGATCAAATTGTGGAACTCCTGGGAGATGAAGAGATACACTGGGACTGCTATATGAGGGAGGAGTTGATGGATAACTATAACCAGATCTGCCAATTGAACTTGGGTTCTCAAAATCAGTTCTTTCAAATCCATCTCGAGGAACTCTGGGGTCATGCATGTGTGCACTAGGACTGGTGAAGGACCGTGGGTCCACCGGATATCCACAGCTAGGTCTTCCTCCAGCGACAGGACTCTCAAAGCTCGATCCTCTAGATCCTTCTGTTGCTCTGTATTTCGGATAAGGGCTTGTGTCACCAATAGAGAAAGTTCTTTCAGAGACACTCCTCATGTAGGGACTAGACTCCCCAAAATTCCCGTAGCGATCCAAATCATCTCTTTGGAAGGAAGTGGTATCATAGCCGGTATAATTACGATATGGGCTATTACTTCTTGTCCTGTGTTCAACAGGAATGGACCCAGGATATGCTGGATTAACCTGCAAAGTCGCAAAGCAATTTCAACACCTTCGCTCGGCTGTAAATAACAATAACAAATGGTCTGAAGCATCAAAACAAAAGGAAACAAATTGTTTTTTTAGTTGTAGTTCACACAGAAATACAATTAACAATATGTATATACAGCATGACGGGATTTATTCCCACTGTGTTAATCTCATATATATTATTTAACTAGTCAAGAAAAAGAAGATTCTATCAGATCACAAGAAAGATCTCAAAAACACTTATATTACACTGATATTAAATAAATAAATTTGTTTTCTTCTCACAATTTAAAATACTTCAGATGCAAAAGCAAATAAAAATTTGTTGTATTCAGAGTGTGTGTGTGTGTGTGTCTATATATATATATATATATATATATATATATATATGGTTCACCGGTACTACCAAAAAGTCTCATGCTTTTGTTACTATGACTTATATATAAGTCTTATCTCGGACCACGAAGACCCCGGTCGTGCTTCTGGTTTCCATTCCCATCATCACATTGAAGGAAACTCCTCGTGCTCTGCCATAAGAACTTGGAGTCCGTATCATGGTGAAGGTAAGGTAACGTTGTGATTCTTGCTAAAAAAAACTGACCGAACGCGTTCGAGTTATTGGCTCATCCGACCCGGCTGCATTCATGAGTCGCTATATATATATATATATATATATATATATATATATATATAAAGCATTTAACTAGTCGAGAAAAATAAGATTCTATCAGATCACAAGAAAGATCTCAAAAACACTAATATTAAATAAATAAATTTGTTTTCTTCTCACAATTTAAAATACTTTAGATGCAAAAGCAAATAAAAATTTGTTGTATTCAGAGTGTATATATATTTTTTTGGAAAAAGGGTAAATTTTATTCCACTATAATCGCAATAAGGTTACAACATAGAGATACAGTCCCAGCTCAGGGGGACATTACTAGTACATCCGACTCAATGTTTTGAAGGATTCCCACTGGTGTAGTGGACAGGCCCTCAAAAATGCGCCGGTTCCTCTCCTTCCAGACATGCCAAACAGAGGCAGCAAGTCTCAATCTAGCACATCTGGCCCAGCTCTGCTCCTGGCCCCTGCAATCACCAATCCACTTAAGGATTTCTCTGAAGTCCCGCTCCCTTCCAACCCCTCCCAAGTGTCTCCGGCTCTGCTCTGCCCAGATGCTCCACGTCACATGGCACTGAAAGAACAGATGCCCAATGGATTCATTCTCTATCTCACACAAAACACACTTAGGGTCAGGGACAGGGACCCCGAACCGAAGTAGTCGGTCCCTAGTGAGTAACCGGCCCAGCACCAGTTTATAGGCAGACAGTTGCATCTTCCTGGCAAGCTCCTTCCCCCAGACAAAGTCGTACTCCTCAATATCATCGAAGGGGGGGCGAACAAGGTCGTAGCAGCTGCTAAATCTGAACTCCCCCGCACCCTCCGAGCGGCCGGGAGGGGCCCAAATCCAGACATCAGACAGTGCCGTAGGAGTGATCTGCACCTGTCTGATCTCCTCACCTAACTGAGCAGTGAAACGATACTCCTCTGGCCTCCAGACCCCACCACGGATGATGTGCCTACAAGTCAGACCTCTGTACGCCACACCGTCCCTCTGGGGACCCAGAATCTCCAGGAGAGACTGACCTGAAATCCACGGATCGAGCCAAAGGTCCGTCTTTCCTCCCTCCCTCATCTTCCTCCGCATAGCCGTCCGAAGTACAGGACGGTTCCTCAGGATATGCTTGAAAGACACAGAGAAGTTGTTGTCAATTGCACATACCCAGAAGTTCCTGCCCCGGAGATACCGACTAGTCATCCAGTCCGACCATAGAGAATCGCCCTGAAGGAACCTCCATGCCAGCTTGATCCCCGCCGCCTCCCTGACAGATACAAGGGATCGCAGACCCACACCTCCCTCCTTCCTGGGCCGACAGAGCTGCTCCCAAGAGATGGCATGAATCCCCCCATGCCAAATGAACTTGGCACATATGTCCTCAATCTTTCTGATAGTAGCCAAAGGAACCATAATCGATTGGAGCCAGAACAAAGCAATAGCAGAAATAACCGATCGAACCAGCTCAATACGCCCTCCAAACGATAGGCCAGCCGCCTGCCAGCCCTCTACCCTCCTCTGTGCAAAATCCACCAGACTCTGACAATCTCGGTCCTTCGCGTAGTTGACGGAAAGGGGCACCCCCAGATATTTCACCGGGAGGTCCCCTTTTCCACCCCAAGCTCCAGGGCCCGCTCCTTCTTCAAAGTGCAAGAGTTGCTGAAGTAAACTTTGCTCTTGTCCCTGTTTAACCGAAGGCCCGATAGCTGTCCGAACTCTTCCATCACTGCCGCAAGCTCCCTCATCCCTCGCATGGAAGGCCTCAACAAAACCAATAGGTCATCCGCATAAATGAGATGAGAGACCACCGGAGAGACCCTGCTGTATATCGGTACAATCCTCTCCCGATGCACCGCGATGTCCATCAAACAGGTGAAATACTCCATCACAAGGGTGAATAGGTAGGGGGAAAGCGGGTCCCCCTGCCGAAGCCCCCTGCTGCTGCCGAAGAACCCGTAAGGAATACCCTGAATGAGGACCGAGAAAGTAGGAGAGGTGATGCACTCTCTGACTCTATCCACCCATGTCTCGGAGAATCCCATCGCACCCATCAAATGACATAGGAAGTCCCTGTTGACGGTGTCGTAGGCTTTCCTCAGGTCGAGCTTCACACAGGCCTTCATCCCTCCAGGCTTGTGGAACTCCCGAATCAGCTCATGAGCCAGCAGGCTATGCTCCGCAATAGACCGCCCCTTGATGAATGCCGCCTGATTCCGGGAAACCAGGCCCTGCATAGCATCCTCCATCCTCCTGCACATAAGATGAGTAATTATTTTATACAAATAATTACAGCAAGCAATCGGTCGAAAGTCAGCAAGAGAAGTCGCCCCCTCCTTCTTGGGCACTAGCGTCAGGAAGGTGTGGTTCAACTCCTTCAGGAGCTTGCCCGTATCAAAGAACTCCTGAACAGCCTCAAGGACCTGGACCTTGAGGATACCCCAATGACGCTTGTAGAAGCCACTGGAGAACCCATCCGGCCCAGGAGCCTTGGAAGCATCAGCCTGCATCACAATCGCCTCCACCTCCGCCATCCGGATAGGAGCCATAAGAAGACTATTGCCATACTCCGTAATCAACGTCTTCGTGGTCAGCTGCGGGAAAACCGAAGGATAGTCCGTCTGATGATAGAGCTCAGAGTAGAACCGGACAGCCTCCTCCTGGATAGCAACCTGGTCGGTCACAAGACGCCCGTCCCTGCCAATCAGTCTCTGAATACGGTTCCGGTGCTGGCGAGCCCGGATGACATCATAGAAGAATTTGGTGCAGCGATCCCCATCCTTGAGCCAGGAGCATTTGGCCCGTTGGGCCGCACTAATCTCCTGCTGAAGCCGCAAGGTGTTGACCTCTGCAGCCAACTTCTTCTCTCTAGCCGCCATCTCCCCACTCATCATGTCGCCCTGAAGATCTGACTGCAGGTCTCTCAACTCCGCCTCCTTCTCCTGTAAGGAAGTCCGGAGAAGAGCCCTCACCCAGTCTCTGATGGCGCGTTTGGTCTTCTTCAGCCTGTGAACCATACAAAACTGGGCAGTGCCGACCGCCTCCTGGCCAAGACCTCCCGCCACAGTCTCCTCATATCCAGCCGATAGGAACCAACTGTTGTCATACCGGAACGGACGGGCTCTCCATCTGGGACTCTCCACGAAGCGCACCAGGATCGGCGAGTGGTCACTGGTCCCCGCAGGGAGCCCCTCAGCCACAGAGGAGGGGAATAGGCGGAACCAATCACTGTTCCCCAAAGCACGATCCAGCTGGCATGCCACCCTGCTCACCACCGCCTTGTTGTGCCATGTCCATATGTGCCCTATCCTCTCCAGATCCCTGAGCCCGGACTGGAGCAAGCAAGACTGAAAATCTGAAAGGATCGGGTCCGGGACTCACAAGAAAGATCTCAAAAACACTTATATTACACTAATATTAAATAAATATATTTGTTTTCTTCTTGCAATTTAAAATACTTTAGATGCAAAAGCAAATAAAAATTTGTTGTATTCAGAGGTGGTTCTTTCTTCCATAAGATAAAGCTGCTGCTTCACAGAGATATTTTTATAAACGGGGACATTTTTCCTGTTATTTCTTTCATCTTAATCGGCATCACTATTTAGATATTACAACACCAATCCTAATGAAGAAACCTTGCTTCAAACATGTATTTATAGGAGAAAACATACCAGAAATGCGTCTACAATCTGCAGTCTTCAAACAGTAGACTACTATCTTTCAAAGGATTACATGGAACTTGTTTCTAACTCGCTGACTTATGCCAATATATCATACAGAAAATTGAGCAGGGCATTTTACATATATGCCCCAAAATCTTTCTATACTTCAAAGCAACCCACTAAAATAACTACTACCTCTACAAAATACCAAATTCTTCAAAATAATCAAAACCTTTCCAAAAAAGAGAAAACATAAGTTGTTCCCACCTAACAGATAGCTCTGATTGATTAAGATAACAAAAATACAAAATACTAGAGTTTCCTTATTCCTACGACTACACAAGAGAAGATACATCTGTGTTACTGGCATCAGAAAAGAAGTGACATTGGTACTGCCATCACCAACACAACACTGGCTTTTTCCCTCTTAAGTCCTCTCACCCCTCCATCTTTTATACCTAACATAAAGTTCTTTAAGTCTCCAATTCTTAAGCAAGTCATTTGCTACTAACTCTTGCTTCGAGTATGGCCTTGTTTATATAGACTCGGCCAATTGCTTTCTAGTTGCTCCCAACGGTATCCTTTAGAAAACCCTGAACTTCTCTCTCCTTCCACAACCAAAGCTACTTTCCTCCTACCCTATCCCTTATTCCTCTTTCTCAGAGTAGTCACTCTTCCTCAACACAAATATCAACTGAGTCCATTTGCACCAACCGCCTACATATACTGTTCTGCTGATTTCCAGCTCCTTAACCACAAAATGCATGAGAGAAGCCGTTCAGGAAGTATTGAAAAATGCCAATCAGATATTCCTTACACAGCCGGCCCTCCTTTTTTTTTCTCTGCCGATGTATCCTGCCTCCTCTTGGACTATTAACCCGCCAAAGGCAACGCTTTTACAAGATAGAAATGTCAAGCACGAACACCCCCAACCCATAACCTGAGATACGTCTCCTTTCTTAAAGACTGTTGAAATTACTGTCATTCTGTTCAACTTAATGGCTCATCAAGATAGCATACAAGTAACATAACAAATTCCAAAATTACTAACTCCGGGTATTCTAATAGGTGTAAATAGTAATGTTTCTTATTTAATCACCAGATACACCACCCACCTACATATAAATGCAGCAGACAGAGAATGCTTCAATGTGCTCGATGCCAAAAAAAAGCAAGAAAGTTCAGGTGGATGATGATCCCCTAGAAGCAAATAAGGCGATGATGGTGAGAGATGTGGCTAGTAGCGGCAAAGGTTTCAGATAAGGCAATAAAAATGACTATGGACTCAATGGGTCATTTTTTGGCAAAAAGGCCACTATGTACAGCTTTTCAGTAGAGATATCAAGTTCTTTGGCACTTTCTTTTCATTTTCTCAAGCATATTTACTTCATAAAATCCTAATTTCACAATAGGAATAGTTAATCAATTTTGATACTACATTGTCCCATATGGTTCTTAAAAGTACCTACAAGATGATCCATCCACCTCTTTAATGCTCTTTTTTTTCCTCACTACATATTTCTTTTGTTTTTGACAAAGACCTTCAGAAACTTTGTCAATACTATTATTAATGTCTTTTTTCGATGTTGGTCCAAAGCCCGGCTAAAGGAATGTTGCATTAGTTAACAGACATCTAATGTAAAACAGTGTCGGATCTCTAAGAACTTTGGGGCTTCCTTTGGTAGCAATGCATTGCATCATTCTTACCCCGGTGCAATGAAAAGTGAGCATGGGTGGATTGCTAGGTTGTCACCATGGCAGACCCCAAATATTTGGGATAAAGGACTTTGTTGTTGTCATAACAAATATTCTTCCTTTTGTTATTCACATTATTGGAACAAACTAGAATTATTGCACGACAAACAAAAAGATCCTATTATTACCAGTTACCACAACTGATATAATTTCCATTTACAAAACCATGCAAGTTCAATGGAAAATCTCAACGTGGATAATCACTGAAATAAATGTCGTCTGCTCCAGTAACAAATCAATGATTTAACACAATAACTAAAGGACATAGCTTCCCTTTGTTTCAGGTCAATCGATCTCATTGATGGGAAGAATTTCAATAAACTTATTCCAGTTGGTTAGGGCCAACTATAATTGTTCTGATCTGAAAGAGAGAGATCAACAGACGGTTTGTCCTATTCAGACATTCACAACCAGGAGATTGGGACTATCTTTTGGGTACACCCTAATCCCTCTCACTTCATGTTGACCTTCAGGTTCTCAAGCTTCTTCCTTGAGAGCCTGGATATATATCAGCTAATCATCTATTTAAACATGATTTGATTGTTACTACAACGTCCTGTAGTGTCTTTCTCGAATACTATTACACCTTCCAATTTCCTCTTCAGGCACAAATAATTCCATAAGATACATGTATTTTTACGTCTGAATAGTTGACATGCATTTCCGATACCTGCTTACTATTGCTGTAGGGGGGAAAAACATGTATAACTTGCATCTTATTAACATATTGTTCCCCTCCCCCCACCCACACGCCCTCACACCCAAAAATAAATAAATAAATAATAATAATAACTCTTAATATAATTGTTTAGTGTATGGGTTTTGACTCAAAACCCTATGGTCATTGATAATAGAACCTTCCAGAAACCTAACCAGACTTGTGAAAAACTATTGGGCATGTATGAAAAATTGAATTAAGAGGGAGACAAAGAGATAAAGCCTTTAAACCTTGTCTTGATGCGGCAGGTTAAATAGTGGATTTTATATCCAAATTTAAAAAAAAATTCAGGTACCAACAGTATAAGTCTCACTTGTGCTGAACTCGGATCGTTGTGATGTGAAAATAAAGGCACCGAATGGGAAGTTGGCCAATGTCCTACAGCTGCAATTTCCCAATGACAACGATTAAGCATAAGATACATCATGTACAAAAGAACAACATAATCAGTTTAAAAGAAAATTATCTTAATTTCCTAAAGGTAACACTAGGTTTCTGGTGACCTGAAGTGATTTCTTTATTTATAACTGGAACACTAGAAATTGGGATGGAGCTTTGGCGGGAATATGGTGAGAAATTTGTCTTTGCATTCAAATTAGGAGACTTCAATGCACTCTTCATTTCATTTAAGTGCCTTTGTGCCTCATCTCTACCAAGTTCTGGAAATATAACCTTCAAGAATGGAAAAAAAAAAAAAAGATGTCACTGGAACATCCTCACAATTAAAAAGAGAGTTGCAGAGCGTGCTGCAAAAAAACCTTATGAATACCTCATCAAATACTTCATTTGTACCAGGCATGTCCTTGCTTGTTGGTAAGATATAGTTGGCTGTCAAAAATTACATCAACAAATACATAAATAAAAATGTTGGTTCACTTCAAATTACACTTTGCATTCACGTGAAGGAAAAAATAGATGTTGTTCTACATCAAATACAAATATCATGCTTAAAGTGATAGCTTGAATAATATCTTGATAGATACCTAACATCTCATTTACTGCATCTTGAGGTACCTCTTTTCCCATTTCTTTATATCGATTTTCTGTCCGAGCCTTTAGATCGTCTGAGTTCGGAAATACAACTACAGCAACCTGCGCAAGAAAAGACTACTCAGTAGACTGAAAGATATTGCAAGATTAAGATGGTAAGTTTACTAGACTGGAAGACCTTGATAGACTAATTAGCACATAAAACATGTCAAAATATATCAGAAGTATCCAAAATAAAGAAATTAATCATTGTTACTTTATTTTTGGGTTGAAGTAATAGTTATCATAGACGACCTCAAACTGGTTTGTGTTGCTATGTTATAGGTCAAACTTGTTCTTGACAGTATAAGGAAGCTTCAGGGCTTGAACCAGAAATGGGAAGGTCGATGATGTTAACAGATCCCATGTATAAGGTCGCACATGTTCACAACAAAAGCAAGGCGCGAGCCTAGCTGAAGTTAGGCGCAAACTCCCTTCGTGCTGAGCTTTTTGCCTAGGCGCCAGCCTAGGCGGCCTTTTGACAACACATGCAAAGATCAATAATTTATACAAGTCGAAAAGAGATACATGAACATATCAGCTTGTGATCCTTGTATAAATGTACTGGTCGTCATCATAATTATCATCATCCCTGCCTTCTCTCACCAAAATTGGGTATGCTATGGACCGTAAGGAAGCTCCAACAAAAGAACTGCATAGTTCGTATGATCAACTACTGACCTGACATCAACCCTCTATGTTGGTTCCAAATTCCTAACCAATGTAGCTATAAGCATGAGAAAGCCGTGTCGTAATATACGGCCAGTTGGCAGTTAGGAAGACCTACCTCTTGGGTATACAGTTAAAGCACATGCAATCAAGGAATACCTCTCCGAGTTCTCCGAAGACTATAAAGAGTCTAGATGAAGAATATGATACAATTTGCAATAGGGAATCGCATTCAACTCTATGACACATTAAGCCAAAGAGCCGCATGGAATGGCATTTTCATGTACACTATATTATGATGGTATGAGCAATATTGAATTCTTGTGTCCGTGGACAATATAAGAGTATTATCGTCCTTTGTATTGTAACACAACATATAATAGATTTTAGATAATTAGTAAACTTTTAGACAAAGACATGATTCTTTATGATTATACGCTTACATAAATGACAGAGAATTATGTTTGAGAACCTACCTTGCGGTAATTTACAAATGCCTTCAATTTGCGATTACGAGCACTTTTATACACATTTGTTTGATCAAGAATGTAGTTACGTGGAGTCTTGGCAGCCCTCGCCAATAATGTATTGAATATCCCTGTGGCTCGATCCATTAGGCGCTCAAAGCGTTCACCGTAATTCTTCTTGCGTAACAGTCCCGGTACCTGCAAATAACTCTTAGTTGATTACTTATTCCATTTGTTAGTTTATTCGTAAATTCCAACACAGATACCCAAAAGAATCGGTTATTAACATTGGACAAGCCAACTTCAACTCAAATCCAGAACACAGACCTTCATTAGATCCAATGCAAGGTTTGTTCCTAGTAGAACGTATCTTTTCTCAGGGTGCTCCTTAACCCACTTCTCAGCCCAAGTAGTTTTCCCAGATGCCGGTAACCCAACCATCATCAACACTTCACAATCCTTAGGGCTGGAAAATTGAGGACCGATGATCGCATTTCCATCTTCAACAGCAGAACTCCATGGCTTATAGCCTTCCTCTGGAACCAGTCCATCTTCGGTGCTAAACTGGAGCTGAACCACAACATTTTTCAACATAATATGTGGAAACAAAGCGGACTCCCAAGGCAGGCTTCTCAGCGGAGTGTCGACTACGCCAAGACCCCTTGAACTTGCATCAAACTGTAGGGCAACGCCCAACCATTTTCCATTCTTTGAGAACCCAATTGTTGCCAAAGGCATGTTCTCAAGGTTTACAGCACAAACAATCGTATCACCAACACCAAACTTTTCCCCGTAATCTGAAAACTTTCCTGCATTTGAAAACTTTCCCGTTCCGCCAAAACCAAAACTATGTAAGGTTTCTCCAAGGTTTCCTACAGAATCATCTCCTCTTGAGACACCGACACGGCATAAGTGTTGCTGATCAGAGGGTGTGTCGGACATGTCAACTACTTGCTCCGAAACAATTTTACAACCAAAGCAATATTTTCCTCTTCTGATCCCAACATTAGCTCGAGCACCGGACCAACAATAAGCAAATCCTTGTTCATGAAGGGCATGCCCTTGAAGGCCATTCATATCAACATCAAAATCTGATAGCAGTTATGGAAATTATAAGTATCCACTTCCAAGAATTAAAAAAGAAAAACACTAGGTGCAATCAAATTATCATATGAAACATCGCTAAATTTATGCAGGCTGGAAAATTTACTTAGAGAAATTGAACTTTTTCCTGTCTAACTTAATATTTCTACAAGTAAATACGAATATCTATTATGAATAATTTGTATAAGTGGGTGTATAGATATGTTGGCAACACTACTAAATCAAATATCAGTCACTAATACTGAGACAATAAATGAAATAATACAGTATTGGTACCTATAATATTGGTCACGACTCCTGACACTAGAAATCAAATAATCTACCTAACCATGAAGTTGATAACAATGCACCAAGGTTCTGAAAAATATAAGCAAAAAAATTGCGCCTTTTAGGCATTTGGGCAGTGTTGAAATTACCTATTTAATAATAGCAACTGCCAAGATCCTATAATATTGGTCATGACTCCTGACACTATAAATCAAGCACTTACATAACAATACGTTTTACACGGCGTCCGCTATGATCAACACGGTTTCCCAACAATACAATAAATCCATACGACGAATTTAACTTTTTGTCAAAATCATCATCAACGTTCTTTTACCCACACAAAACAACCAAACCACTAAACTCTGTGGCAGAAAGCACAAACACACCCAAACTAGTCCCTTCTCTCCATGTTTGAAAATTATCCAACACGGACATACCAAAACTTATACGAAAACGACAAAATTGACGCCAACTCTAAATCCGTATATGTACCAAATATGTGTACCAAAAACAGAAACAACAAAAATGACTTTCTTTCATTTTTTTAGGGTTAGCTATAGGAACCAAATTCTTCCATTCAACAAAACTCTCTCTCTTATTAAGTAAAAGATAACCACATCCTACACAATACGGAGACAGGATACGACACTGATTGTGCTGTGACACTGCGCCGACCAATATATTGGGAGTCCGTTCCTCCTGTATCGCATCCTACCGCACGGATACGAACAAGACAGACAGGGATCCAGCAACAGAGACATGGCACCAACGTTGGTGTGTCCTAGTGTATCTTCTAGTGATATATGTGTCATGTTGATTACGTGTCCGACACGAGCCGTACACGAGCAACGTTTTTTTTTATCACCCGCGCTTCCTATACCACATGCTGTTGCACCAGATACAAATAAGACATCTACGCTACGGACACGTCGATACAGACACAACACGACACGTATTTTGGTGTGTCCTTCTGGAATTTCACGCTTTTTTGCCGTGTTAGATGTGTCCGAAATGACACCGACAATACGTCGATTTTTAGCATTCCAACCTCAAATTCAAACCAAAAAAAGAAAGAAAAAAAAAATCACCTCAACTAAATTCACAAGCTCAAATGGGAAACCTAACCCTAAAATGGAAAATAAGGGGGGCTCTAGCATAAAAGCCCTCGCAATTTTGACATATTTCTAACTGGTCCCTGCGGCTATTTGCATATAGAATCGTCGTCGTGTTTTCGTCGGAGGGACTGTAGGTGACGTACCTAGGCCGCAGTCGGCCGGGTTGAGCCCGACGCGGATCGGACCGGAAGGCTGGTCGGACCGGGTCCGCTTCGCCGGCGGACCGTCTTCCGGTTCGGGAGGCGGTCGGTGCTGCTGCTGCTGCTGCTGCTGCTGCTTTTTTGATGAGGAGGCCATGGAATGGGGAAGCAAGAGTGCGGTTGGAAAACTAGAAGGGTCTCTTATAAATAATCGTTATAATAATAATTAATAATTAGTAGTAATATAAAAACGCAAGTTATATGGGCACATCAAAGAGTGATCGTGGCTAGCCCAAGTTTCTAACAAGAGATTGTCAGAATCTAACAAGGACTATCCACTTTTCTGAACTGCCAGAAAAGTAGGCAGCCACAATGGAATAGCTCTGATCACTTTTTGATGTGCCCATATAACTTGCCTATAAAAACAACAAAAATATTATATATCTCTACTATTATAATTTAAAAAAAAAAAATTAGTGTTCAAGTCTTATGTATATCATCCATTAAATAAAAATTATAATTTAACTATCGCGTATGTATCTCTCTCATGTGGTTAATAAAATGAAATTCTAAAATTCTTCCAACATCTAAGTTTTCAACAATATCAATTTTTCTTATAGGTGCACGTGAACGTGACTACTAATACAAAAAAAGGCTTCACAGTACCACTTTCGTATTCCAAAACTGTTCTTCTTCAATTTTATATATATATATATATATATATATATATATATATATATATATATAT
The DNA here is from genome assembly GCA_029216955.1 of Iris pallida. NCBI lineage: Eukaryota > Viridiplantae > Streptophyta > Magnoliopsida > Asparagales > Iridaceae > Iris > Iris pallida. The sequence goes on from JANAVB010011394.1 coordinate 3,467,189, forward strand.
ATATATATATATATATATATATATTAACTATAAGCCAACATGTAAATTACAACTCTCAACTAACATAATAATTAAAAAAATCCAAAACTCACCACTAATAATTATTATTTTTTCCCAACTGCAAAAAATGTTCATCATCTCAAAATTAATTCGACTACAAAATATTTTATACTATTTCAAATAAGTATGTCATGCAAGTATACATTTAAAAAATAAGAAGGAAAAAAAAAAAAAGACAAAACACACTAAGTAACTCATTGTACAACATCCCCAATGAGGTAAGCTATCTTCCAAGGAGGCTTAAGGTTGCTTGAGATGATATCTTTGAGAATGAGGGAATCAATCTCAATTTGATTCAGAGAGAGGTGGTGCACTTAGCTTAATGTGAGGTCATACAAAGAGTCGTTGAAAAACTTATTATGCAACAAATTAACATAAAAAAACACGTACACGACTGCTAGGGAAGAAGAACCACTGATGTATTTCTAAATAGGAAAGGTATACAATCTTTCTCCACTTTCCTTTTCCCGGCCATTTCTTCTTCTTCTTCCCAATCACTTCTTCTTCTCCTTCCTCTTTCTTGGGAACTCTGGGATGGTCTGGGAGAGTGAGCGTGTGTGTGTGTGTGTGAAGAAGTGGCTAAGAAAGGTTTTGGGATGGTCTGGGACCATGTGTTGGGCCAGAGGGTCATATAGAGAGGGGAAAAAAAAAGAAAAATACTAATCGCTGGGCCAGGCCCTGGTCCAATGGTTATGGACTGGGCTTAAGTGAAGAGAATAAAAAGAAAAAAGAAAAAGATTCAAGGTTTAATGGTTGGACTAGGTTTATGGACTAGATTATTTGATGAGTTTAATTAGTTTAACTAGTATAATTACAGGTATGCTTTAGTAGATAATTAATACTGATAGTTAGTTGGTTATTGATTAGTTGTTAGTTGATTAGTTTATTGATAATTTTGTTTAAAAGGAATTAGTGATCTGTTAAGAATTATCTAGAATGTTCTAAAATTTTCTAGACTATAACCTAGTTACTGTCCTATTATTTTCTAGGTGATTTAGCAACGACTTTCAAATTGGACCTACATTTATTTCGTGACTTGTCATGTTTCATATTGCGATCTGACTATGCCTGATATTGTTTATGACTCTCGGGGAAGGAGAAATACCAAGTAGATATGTGGATAATCCTCTGTTATTGACTAATAGTTCGACATACATTACACATATGTTGAGCCGTACCAATCCGAGTAAAAGTCCAGCCGCCCACATATTGAAAATGGTATTTCAAATCACGTAGATTGCTGGTCTCATTGTCTGGTTTTTATTATTGCATATAGCATGCTCATGACAGCATTCGGTGTCTCATTGTCTGGTTTTTATTATTCGGTATTATTTTTACTGCTTTATTTTGTATAGTGTGACATGTTGTTTGGATGTACTTTGCTCTCATCCTGACATAACTTTGATATATTAGGTTTTAAGATAGCATATGAACCAAGATGCTTCTGTAAGACTCTATAAGACAAAAGTATATCATTTAAATGTATCAGATGTTTATGGATGTATTTGATATCGCAGATGTATATAATGGATGATGATGATACCGAATTTGTTTTCGGGATTTGGATATGCATGTATGATGTACTGAAAATCTTATAGTGGAATGATGATCTTGTGAGTGTGTGTTGGGTTATTTTCGTTTATTAGTTTTGTGATTGAGTCAATAATTGATATCATGATCATTTGATGACTTATAAGGTATATATAGCTTACTATCGCTGTTTACAATAATGTAGGTTGGCTCGTATTCATAAAACTGGGAGCGTGTCATGACACCGGGGCCTCGGGGACGAAGAGGTCGAGGGAGGGGATCCAAAGTTTTGGGGTGAAATAATGAAAAGTCAAACCAAACATAACCCTATATTAAGTAATTTAACGACATCCAAAATTGACGTTGCTAAACGTCGTTATTTTTTAATATACTGCGACATATTACGCTTGGACTCGCTAAACTCGCGCTATTGCCAAAATTATAGCGATGTTTTTTTCGACTATTCTGCGACGTCACCTTTCATGAATTTAAAGGTAGTTGCTAAACGTCGCTGACAGAGACGTATTGCGATGTCTTTTAGATACGTCGTTAATCTGCAAAATATTGGCGACGTTTTCTTCCATAGTCGTTAATTTCATCGTTGATTTGACTTATTTTGGTAGTGATTAACTATAAAGGTGCGTCCAGCACTGAGTCCAAGATGGAGCAAGACGACATGACTTCAAAGATGGGTTTAGTCTCCAGGTCAAAGATGGAGGAAGACGTGTGGTTGGCACCCAATAATAGTTCGCTCAGATTTGGTAAATGTGTTTAAAGGTAAGATGATAATAGTCGCACTTATCTTGATACGTTATATCCAGTTGAATACTCAAAATAGTTCGAAAATGGTGACAATAAAAGAGGAGTTGATCATAAAATTTAATCCCACGTGCAACACACTTACCTTAGGTAAGTTACCTAAGGTCGACCTCATTTTCCTCACTTTACAACATTTTTTTCTTGAATTTTTTTTATGGGATTCATCTACACCTTATTGATTGGCAACATACCAAATTTCAAGAAAAAAAAATATTGTTTAACCCCCTATCTATCCCTTGCAAAATCGACGGTGTAGCAGCAAAGTTTTAGACCATCGATTTTGCAAGGGATAGATAGGGGGCTAAACAATATTATAATCACTTGAAATTTGGTATGTTGCCAATCAATAAGGTGTAGATGAATTCCATAAAAAAAATTCAAGAAAAAAATGTTGTAAAGTGAGAAAAATGAGGTCGACCTTAGGTACATTTTCCTCTCTCTCTCTCTCTCTCTATATATATATATATATATATATATTTGATATGTCCGGACATTCCTACTAACTCCGTCGACACAACCCAGCCGGGTTAGTGCGGGAGGAGGGGCTCAACCCGGGTCTCCCAGCCGGAAGCGCCCCCCCCCTCCCCCCCCATATATATATATATACTTCAAAATATATATATATATATATATATATATATATATATATTTTGAAGTAAGGGTAATTAGTTTTCGGAATCGCTCTCACTAGGATTCGAACTCCTGACCACTCGGGCGCATGCATTATATATATATGCGCCCGAGTGGTCAGGAGTTCGAATCCCAGTAAGAGCGATTCCGGAAACTAATTACCCTTGCTTGAAAAAAATAAAAAATAAAAAATAAAAAATAATATATATATATATATATATATATATATATATATATATATATATATATATATATATATATATATATATATATATATATATATATATGCTATTAGAAATTTTTTATTTTTATTTAGTGGACTTAAATGACTATGTGTTGAGCTGTTAGAAAGTTTTTTTAAAATTTTAATTTGGCGGAGGATATACATACGTTTTCTAGGTATAGACGCATAAAAAAGTTTTTTTTAATTTTTTTTTTTTTAAAAGACCATCCTGTTTTACGTTTCCTAATTTTTTTTTTCTTTTTATTAGATAGGACCAATTATGAATATCCAAATTTAATCACATCAGATTTAAATTCTATAAAAATAAATTGCTACCAAATTAAAATTTTAATCAAATTTGGATTCTCCAAATATAGTGCTTACCAAATTTTGCTATTGACCGAACGTATAAATAACAGACCCCAAGTCTCATATTTCACCAAATCAAAAGTCCAAGTAAAAGTAAAAAAAATAAAATTCTAGGGTTTATACGACGCCGGCGGCCAAGCGCTCCTCCTCCTTCCACCGGTTGAACCCCTCCATGCCTTCCCGTGCTCGGACACACGACCGGAGCCTCCGGACCCCGGCGCCGCCTCCTCTCGGGGTCGCCTGCACCTCTCGGCCGACCGAGACCCCGAGCGCGCGCTCCCGCCGCGGGCTCGAAGCGAGGTCGATCCGCAGAACGAAGCAGAAAGAGAAGGAGAAAGAGAGAGCTGCTGTGCGCATCATCTCGAGACAATTGGAAGAAGAAGAAGAACAGGACAAGAACAATGTTGGAGATGCTACACGCAGTGGAGAGGACTTCGAAAAAAGAGATTTTGAAGACATGCTGCTTCAATTTAGGAAGCCCAAGAAGAAGAAATCCCTAAGGAAGAGGGAAAAGCTCGAAGCAGAAGCCATCTCCGCCGAGCAAGAAGCCGTCTTTGGGGAGGACTACGAAGAAAAATCGGAACTTTCTCCGAAGAAGAAGAGAAAGGAAGAACCTGCTACTGCAGTTGCACTCATGGCGGCGGCTATAGCAAACAACGCTCGGAACAACTCTGCAACAGCAGAACCACGAGAAAATAACAAGCTTGTGATCACGGAGATGGAGCTCGTACTCGGCTCGCACTTGTACGACGACTACGTTCCTAAATCCGTTCGACGCGAAGTAGAAGCCGAAATTGGAGGGCGGTCGACGGAGGTCGAAGACGAAGGGGGAGCCGCGGTTGTTGCTCCGGACGACGTCCTCCTCCGCGAGAGTTTGGTTGGCAAGGGTTTGTCGGGCGCGCTCAAGCTGCTGAACGAGCGCGGCGCGCTCAAGGAGGACATGGACGGAGACATGGAGAACAGGAGGAAGAAGGAAGAGTTCAGGAGGCTCTGCCACATATTTCATGGCATTAGACCAGGGAGCTAGGGAAAGAAGAGAGGCGCATGAAGCGAAATAAGAATATATAAAGTCAAAGGGTCCGACTATTGACACCCCACCCATTTCTAAGTACACCCAAAAAAAAAAAAAAAAAAACGTAAAAGTCCTATTCTACCCCCCATTGCTGAGTACACCTCACTCTCCCTCCCCCCTCCTCCTCCTCCCCGCCGCCGCCTCTCCTCCCCCTCCGCCGCATCTCCTCCGACCCCCCCCCCCCCCCCCCCCTCATCCCGCCGCCTCTCCTCCTCCTCCCCCCTCATCCCGCCGCCTCTCCTCCTTCTCCCCGCCGCCGCCTCTCCTCCCCCGCCGCCTCTCCTCCCCCTCCCCCTCCGCCGCTCCTCCTCCTCCTCTTCCCCCTCTCCGATCCCGACCGCGACCCAAAAAAAAAATTTAAAAAAAATTTGGAGGAGATGCGGCGGAGGGGGAGGAGAGGCGGCGGGGAGGGTCGGAGGAGGAGGAGGAGCCGGGGGGGGGGGGGGGGGAGGGTCGGAGGAGGAGGAGGAGGAGGAGGAGGCGGCGGGTCGGGATGAGGGGGGGGGGTCGGAGGAGATGCGGGTCGGGATGAGGGGGGGAGGTTCGACCTGTACTGGTCGAACGGAGGAGGAGGAGCCGGGGGGGGGGAGGGTCGGATTCGGAGGAGGAGGAGGAGGCGGCGGGTCGGGATGAGGGGGGGGGGGGGGTCGGAGGAGATGCGGCGGAGGGGGAGGAGAGGCGGCGGCGGGGAGGAGGAGGAGGGGGGAGGGAGAGTGGGGTGTACTCAGCAATAGGGGGTAGAATAGGACTTTTACGTTTTTTTTTTTTGTTTTTTTTTTGGGTGTACTTAGAAATGGATGGGGTGTCAATAGTCGGACCCAAAGTCAAAACACTTATGTATTTTTTGATGTACGATCGTCCTCCAGATTGGGACTAGTCCAGATTTAAGTAAAAAATTATTAAGACAATCTTTTTTTTATTTACTATTAAAAATATTTTTAAATTTTTTTATCCAATGGAGGATATACGTATGATTTGTTAGATTTTTTAAACTTGTACATTTAGTAGTTTGATTTTCATTATTTATATTTTTATTATCATAATTATCATATTCTGAAGCTATAATAATGATTATTATTTTGGTTCATAATTATCGAATAAATGGAATATCCGCCCCTAAAAAGGGTTGGTTTATTACTCAATGATTGGTTTTGTCATAAAAAAATGACTTACGGTACAACTTGTTGTCCGCTTGCCATCTATTTCGGTGTATTAATCTTTATCTCTTAAGTATCAATATAGAAATTGTATTGAATCATTAAAGATTAAATGACTCACTCTATTGAAACGAAATAACTTGCCTGCTGTTGTTGATAGTAAATTTATTTACAAATATATTTAATTTTAAAATAAATCCAACATTTTCGTTTTGCATTTCTTTATTATTATAAAGAGGTTTCAAAACAGTTCAAAATAAGCTCCATTATGTATTATCATTTAATCAAGAAAAATAATAATTCTAAAATTCTTCTAACTACTACGATATGTATATTCTTCAAGTAAAAAATAATAACTAAAATTCTTATAACTACCTGGATATATAATATATACGTTTCCGTTTTGCATTTCTTTACAATTATAAAGAGGTTTCAAAATAAGCTCCATATATGTATTCTCATTTAATTAAGAAAAATAATAATTCTAAAATTTTTCTAACTACTACGATATGTATATTCTTCAAGTAAAAAATAATAAATAAAATCCTTATAACTACCTTGATATATAATATATATCTCTGCTATTATAAAGGGGCTCAAAACGGTTCAATTTTGAGCCGCATAACCGTAGTTATTTTTTCACGTAGTTTAAAATAAAATTAAACCTAAAATACTCTTAACTACATGTATATCTATAAATACTAAACTATTTTAGAATTTAAATTATATTTAAACTAACTAAATGATATTATCTAACTAAACACAAATCCAAAATTTTTAAAATATATTTATAATAAATATAATTAAAATATATTTTAAATATTCTAACATGATTTTAATTTTTATATTTCAATTATATTGTAAATTTTTTAATTTTTTTAACGTGAAACACACGTGAAAGTAACTAGTATTAGTAAAAGTACGTGCGTTGCACCTAACTTTTTGTGGATAAAAAAGAGGGTATTCGTTTATGCGACGAAAAAGAAAAAGAAAAAAAAGTTTAAAATTATATTATTTCGTATATTTTTTAAATGAAATGATTGATGATATACATATGACTTACATATTATTCCGTAATTTTCTTTTATTGAAATGATTGATAATATACATATCGCTTACACGGGTTAATTTCGAGCCGTTTTGAAGCCCCCTTATAATTGTATACGAATTAAAATATATACAATATTTAAATAATATTTAAGCTAACTATATTGTATTATCTAAACAAATATTCAAACTTCTAAAAGACAAATTTTAATTAAAAATATAATAAAACTATATTCAAAATATTTTAATATAATTTAAATTTTTATATAATTTTTCAATAATATTATAGATTTTTTTCTTCTTGGTATGTGAACATGACAAGGCTAAATGTAAAGATTATTTTTAAGAAAAGAGAAAAAATATTTTTTTTATTCTATTTGTTTCAAACTATTTCCAGTACCTACGTGAAAATTTTGGATTTATTTCAGGTCCTAAACATTTATTTATTTCCTCAATTATTCGCAAAATTATAAAATATTAAACTGTGTTTGATTGAGCATAGAAATTATCTCCTCACAAATATTCCACCAATTACTATGCCCCATGGGCCTGAGTCCGGGTCAGGTCGGGTCGGCTTATGGCACCTAGCATGATCCGACCCGGTTGTGTCCTTTAAAGCCGAGAATGGGACAAGCAAACTGTAGAATTTTTTTTTAGGGTTTCTCTCTCCTATTCCCGCCGCCGAATCCAGAGAAACCCTAGAATTTTAGGGTTTTTCATTTAGATTACTCTTAAATTTGATATTGGTAATATTTCTTTTACGATTTACTGCTCATAATCCCTGTTCATATTCGTTAGATGTCTCTATAATCCCCAATATTTGTTATATATTGATGATCGGTGTTCCTGAAGAAGTTCCCTTTGTTAAATTTGTCAAAGGTTCGCGATTAGGGTTTTGATGTCGTCCAGTTTCTTGGTCCTAGTTCATAGTATGCTAAAAATTTGAGTTTGTATGTGTTTATACTGATTTTGAGACATTCGATCAATTTATATACTCAATTCCTTGCTGTAATGCTTGAAAAGCTTGTAACTTCATTTTGTATTTGATTAGTTTTTGCACATCCAGGCGTAATTTGGAACGGTTTATCTTACATTGTTGCAATTGGTATTAGTAAATTTGGCATCGATGGTCCATAGTCTTAATATAATGTTTTTTTCCCTATGTTGATCGGATACGATTACAACATAACACGATGCAAAATGCACAATAGATTCACAACGACATGAAAATTGCACATATTTTGGTGCATCTTGGAGTGTATCGTGTCCAATACATTCTGACTCAACAAGAACACGGAACTGATTTTTATGGTATGCTTGGCAATTGTAGGGGTTGCGGTTATGAAGTGTTTTAGAGTATTGGTTATGAGCTGTTATGAGGGGTCCGGTTTTGGGTGGGTTTTAAGTAGCGATTTTGAAACCGAACCAATCCGTGCTTGGTAATTCACTAACGAGCAGTTCTGAAATTTTTTTACACCAATAAAATTAAAGAGAGAAGGGTATTATTAGTTATAATTATATATTTTTGTTGAGGATATAATGGAATAAAATATTAAAACCGCTCAAAACCCTCTGACTCAACAAGAACACTGCACTGATTTTTATGGTCTGCTTGGCAATTGTAGGGATAGCGGTTATGAAGTGTTTTAGAGTATCTGTTATGAGCTGTTATGAGGGGTCCGGTTTTGGGTGGTTTTTAAGTAGCGATTTTGAAACCAAACCAATCCGTGCTTGGTAATTCACTAATGAGCAGTTCTAATTTTTTTTAACACCAATAAAATTAAAGAGAGAAGGGTATTAGTAGTTATAATTATATATTTTTGGTGAGGATATAATGGAATAAAATATTAAAATCGCTCAAAACCCTCCGACTCAACAAGAACACTGCACTGATTTTTATGGTCTGCTTGGCAATTGTAGGGATAGCGGTTATGAAGTGTTTTAGAGTATCTGTTATGAGTTGTTATGAGGGGTCCGGTTTTGGGTGGTTTTTAAGTAGCGATTTTGAAACCAAACCAATCCGTGCTTGGTAATTCACTAACGAGCAGTTCTATTTTTTTACACCAATAAAATTAAAGAGAGAAGGGTATTAGTAGTTATAATTATATATTTTTGGTGAGGATATAATGGAATAAAATAATAAAGCCGCTCAAAATCCTCCAATTTGGGGGCTCTATAAAGCCACCAAAAATTACATTACACCGGTTTTGAGTGGTTTTTGAGCCGACCAAAACCAGTGCATCAAAAAAATTAACAAGCAAAGGTTTTCATAAACGGTCGGTTCAAAAACACTCCATAACCGGTGAAAATTCCGTTACCAAGCAGATCCTTAGGGTATGCTTGGCAATTGTAACGGTAGCGGCTACAAGGTGTTTTTAGAGTACCGATTATGAGCGGTTATGAGGGGTCCGATTTTTGGTGGTTTTTAAGTAGCGGCTTTTAAACCAGTTCAATCCATGCTTGCTAATTCACTAACGAGCGGCTCTGAAAGTTTTTTACATGAATAAAATTAAGTAGGGAAGGGTATTAGTAGTTACAATTATATATTTTTGGTGAGGATATAAATGGAATAAAATAATAAAACCGCTCAAAACCCACCGATTTGGGGTGTTTATAAAGCCACCCAAAATTGCATTACACCGGTTTTGGAGGGTTTTTGAGCCGATCAAAACCAATTCCTCAAAAAAATAAACAAGCATGGGTTTTCATAAACGGTATGTTCAAAAACACCTCAGAACCAGTGAAAATACCGTTACCAAGATGGTATATTAGTTTGAATATACTCGCATATTATTTTTCAACATTTTTGTGTTTTAATAGATTTTGGATAGTTGGTATATTAGTTTGAATATTATTTTGTTTGCAGAGTTTGCTTGTTCGGGCTAGTCCGATGGAGTCTACAGAATCTGCGAACGCCCAAGTCGGGGACAAGATAAAAATGCCCATCTTTAGAGACATTAGGCGATATTACTGCAAGTACTGTGGAATCTGCCGGTCAAAGAAAGCTCTGATCAGATCTCATGTTCTTGCTGAGCACAAGGTATAATTCGGTTGACTGGAAACCCGGATTATGTTTTTTTGTCACATTGAAGTCGATTACAAATGTAAATTGAACTCAAGAGTGTCAAATTAGATCGCATGCAATTACTATAACTCTGGATGTAAATTGGAGTCCATTAAGAATGCCAATTAGAGATTTTAGTTTTGCTGTTGTGAGCTTTAATGCACCATTTTATGATATTTATTACCACCTCTTCAGGAAGAGGTGGAGGATGCAAAGGAGTGTGGGGGTACTGAAGAAACTGAAGCAACCAAGAAGGCACCACACACCTGTGAAGTGTGTGGTGCCACTTTCAGGAAACCTGCTTATCTGAAACAACATATGCAGGGCCACTCTCTTGAGGTGAGTCGCTTTACCTGCACATCAATTTTATGATTTTGCAGGCTGGGCATCATATTATTTTCGCCTTTACATGGTATATTCCGTATTTGTCAACCTGTAAATGGATTGTTCCTTTTTGGATGTCTATTATCCATAGTGGTGTAATTGCATGCTATATATGGATTTTATAACTTCTATCATTGATTCTGTCCAGCCATGAGAATTTATCACATAATCCTGTTTTATACAATTCTAGGAATGTACCAAAATGTACTATGATTTCCTTTGCGTTTTTTGTTTTATAAGTAGTGGAACAAAGACACAAATAGTAGGAAATTGCTTGCTATGAATCTCTTGGAACCTCTTGAACGAACTTTGTTAGACTCCGAGAATATAGGCATCATAGTAGTCTTCTTTTACAAGTCATTGTTTTTATTTGCTTGGATTGAAAGATGCTTTTTTGCAGGCTTACGAGGTTATATGTTACTGATTGGAAAACTAGCGTGAAGCATTGGATCCCATTTAAAGACCTCCAAAATGCAAATAGGCTGCATGTCGTTATCTTGAATGGACCAGTATCAGGTCGGGGGACCACCTGTGAAGCTCCATCAAGAAAGCCTTGGATCACGCACTATTATCATTTTATGAGGTTTGCGTTTGATTGTGTATTGAACTTTTATATATTTAATTGAACTTGGGAGTATATTCTGTACTATGCTAGATTTTTCTTCACATCCACTGATTACTACATATAAATATTGGACATGGTAAATAATGGCATTTGGATAAACCTTGCGATTCTTATCCCTGAAATATTAATAAATGCTTGTCGTTGTGGAGGCTGTCTGAGCATTCATTGTAACTGGAGCTATTTTATGGTGTGTTGTTGATAGTAAATTAGTAACCTTATGGTGTCTAGTCATTCTCAATTTTACTAATGTTCTGAAATGGCACAGATGTATTATTTGCTGCTAATTCTTAACTTCCATCTATTTTAAACTTATATATTTACATTTTAGCCTACTTTTTTTATTTACCGTGCTCAAGGCTAAAAGCAGGGAGCCTCATTACACAGTGACTCCCTTATTTTACTGCTAATCTAAATTTGCACATATGCAGTATAGAAGTCCCTGTTGATTTGCAACCAACACTTTCTTCTATATGACCTTTTTATCTTAGTTTTATAATCGCCATCTTTTATAACCATAGTTTTTTGTGTGCAAGATTCTGAACTTCAAATATTTTTTGTGTATATCAGAGGCCTTTCACTTGCTCACTAGAAGATTGCCATGTCAGCTACCGACGAAAGGATCATTTGAACCGTCATTTACTCACTCATCAGGGGAAACTCTTTGCCTGTCCTATAGAAAGTTGCAACAAAAGATTTGTTTTTCAAGGAAATATGACTAGGCATGTGAAAGAAATGCATGATGACGAATCCTCCTGTGAGGGTGAAAGTGATGGTGAAAAGCTGTTTACTTGCTCGGAAGTCGGCTGTGGGAAGTCATTCAAGTATCCTTCTAAGTTGAAGAAGCACGAGGATTCCCATGGTTAGTTGCTATATCTGGTTCACTTTTTCTTTTCTTGCATTTGCTATTTTTTTATTAGGCCAACATTTTATATTTCAACCTAAGATTTGAAAGAGTTGTAGTTTCTTGTAAATTTATGAATTGTACAAACTTCACCAAGCATGTCCTCGTTTTTCTCATTCCAAATTGTTTGCATTTTGAATAACTTGAAAATTCCCAAAAACTATTTGGCAGTTAAGCTGGATTATGTGGAAGTCATTTGCGGTGAACCTGGCTGTTTAAAAAGCTTCACAAATTCTGATTGCCTGAAAGCCCATATTCAAGCCTGTCATCAATACTGTCAGTGTGAGATCTGTGGGACCACCCAGCTAAAGAAAAATTTTAAGCGACACCAACGTGCACACCAAGAATGTGATGCAGCCGAGAGGATCAAATGCAGCTTTGAAGGTTGCCAGTATACATTTTCAAATGTAAGTTAAAGTAGTTCGCAATGTTAATTTTTTTTGTTCTGCTTATGTTGCATGTGCTTGGTTGTTATGACTAGAAATACACAACTATTATGTGCTTCCAGATGAAAAAAAACTAATGATTTTGGTTTTCATTATTTAGGAAAATATTGTCTCATAGTAAAATATAATTAGTTAAATTACATGAGGTTGCAGGAATTCTCATATAAGCTGATCTTTTGCAGAAATCAAACCTCAATATTCATGTAAAGGCTGTTCATCAGGAGCTTCGGCCATTCTCTTGTAGGATTGCTGGATGTGAAAAAAGGTTCCCTTATAAACACGTCAGAGATAATCACGAACAATCTGGCATACATGTTTATGTTCACGTAAGTTTGCTAGCTTTAATGATCTTACATATTTGTTGTACGCTTTACTTCATACTTGTTATTCATCTTTTATCTTCTCCATAGTACGAGACTACCGGAGGCTGGATTCTTCTCTTAATAGCTTCCTTGCATTCAATGGTCTAACCATATGGGGGTTTAAAAGCACGTTTAGGTTCAGACAACAGATTTTGTTTCTCTTCCTTGCCTCTTGGGATTAAAGGTTAATATCTATATAACCATATGAGGGTTTAAAAGCATGTTTAGGTTCAGACAACAGATTTTGTTTCTCTTCCTTGCCTCTTGGGATTAAAGGTTAATATCTGTATAAGAATGATGTATGACATATTTGTCCAGTATCACAATTTTTGTTTGTTTTGGTTTTTGTCAGTCCTATAATTTGTTTGACTATATGGAAACATCCAATAATCAAATTATGTTTTACCCTAGTGTGTTAGGTAGAGATGCACCCTGTTTGGATTTGTTTAAAATTTTTGATGCATTTTTTTTTACATAGGAACAGCAGAATAGGACCCCCCATATTTCTTTCATGCTCAAGTCAAGTTTGTTGCTAAGTAGATTTCTTTTCGTGGCTATAGGTCATCCAGTTTTCTTAGGGAAAACCTTTCTTTGTTCATGGGAAAACCTTTCATTGTTCAATGATAGTAAACTCATTTCCTGAAATTTCCGTGATATATTGATTGCAGTTATTACATGTAGGTAATTAGCCTGTCCATTGATTGAATTGCAGGGCGACTTCGTAGAAGCTGATGAGCAATGGCAATCACGGAATAGGGGCGGGCGGAAGAGGAAGCCTGTGACAGTTGAGACCCTCACTAGGAAGAGGGTTGCACCCCTCGGTCAGGACTCTGCACTTGATGATGGAACCGAGTATATGAGATGGTTACTTTCAGATGATCGATAGCTCTGGAGATTCTTTCAAAAGATTAAACAGCATGCAGCACACCGAGAGTTGTGGATATACACGCCAATACATGTTTCTTGTGGCAGTATATATATATATATATATATATAAAAATATATATATATATATATATATATATATAGAATACGAACATATGATGTAGTTGTATGTATAAATTTAGCAGTGTTGTATGTTTGGTTGCAGTTCATTTGCACCTTGATACCTGTAACTTCTTTGCTGCGTTGGCCTTCATTTTTTGGGTGCATACTAGTTTCTATGTGCTCTGCTTGCTAATGTTTGAAATTTGCAAACTCATGGTTCAGGTGTATCCCAATATTATGCTCTAAAAAATTGTTAGGGTCTACAAATGCTTTTAGACTGTTGGATTTTGAAATTTTTATTAAACAGACAAAATGATGACTTCATTATCATATTCAAATTAGGTAATAATATTCACATTATCATATTCAAATTAGGTAATCATAATCATGATAGAATCATTTTTATTTGAAGACTCGAGAGGTTCAGGTGTATCTCCAGATCTGGAGCACAGACACGCTCACATGAAATCTACGGGTCGAGGTTGGGTTGAGGTTGTGTCCGGGATTGTTAGATAAGAGGAAAAACTCTAAGGGTGCGTTTGATTGCAAGGTGGAAAATGTGTGGAAAAGAAATTAATTCCATGGAATTATTTTCCTACGAAAAAAATTCCATGAAATTTTACAAAAATTTCATGGAAAACTTAATTTGGGTGTTTGATTGCCATTATTTTCCACGGAAAATAGTTATTTTCCATGGAAAATGATATTTTCCTATGGGTTGGACAAGTTTCATTTTCCACCATTTTAGATGGAAATATAGAAAATGATAGTTTTTTGGAAAATAATTCCATGGAAAATATAAGCTATCAAACACTACAATTGGTGGAAAATTTGTGATGGAAATATTTTCCATGGAAAAAAAGTCCAATCAAACATAGCCTAATTGTATTAGAAATAATGGAAGGAAAAGATGACACGACACGATGTACGACACTGGGTTGATAAAACGTGTATTATATGCGAATTTTTTCGTATCTTACATAAACGTTTAATACTTGTGTAAGTTTGAAAAATTCGGACTTGTACGCGTATGCGAATTTTTCTTGACTCTTTTTTTTTTTGGAATAAGGGTAAATTTTATTCTACGCAAATCACAGTAAAGGTATTACAGTACACTATTCTCACACCTCCATCCCCAGTTAAGGGGCCATTACAGATACATCGAATTCTAAATTATGTAGAATTCCGACTGGCGGAGTAGCCAGTCCCTCAAAGATACGCCTATTGCGCTCCCTCCAGACATGCCAAACTGATGCAGCAAGTCTAACTCTCGCCATCTTGACCCAACCAGGGTCCATGCCTCGGCGGTCTCTGATCCAGCTGAGGATCCCCCGGATATCTCTGGCACTGCCAACTCCTCCCAACGATCGCATGCACTGCTCCTCCCATATGTGCCAAGTCCATGGGAACTCAAAGAATAGATGGCCCGTAGACTCCGCGTCACCAGTACAGAGAACACACTTCGGATCTGGAATCTGCATCCTAAACCTAATAAGTCTGTCCCGAGTCATCAACCTGCCCAGAAGGAGTCTGTATGAACAAAGCTGCATTTTGCGAGCAATCCCCTTCGCCCAAATAAAGTCATACTCCGCAATCCTGTCGTGTGGGGTCCGAACCAGATTATAACAACTTTTAAAACTGAATATCCCAGACCCACCAACCGAACCGGGATCAACCCAACACCAGGAGTCCTCAGTCAGGCTAGTATCGATAGTGATCCGTCGAATCTCCTCCCCAAACTGAGCTGTTTATGGATACTCCTCCGGCCTCCAGCTCCCATCCCTGATAATCCGACTACATTTCACTCCCCTGCTCGCCTCTCTGTCCATCTGAGCCCCCAAGATCTCCAGAAGGGAGCCATTTTCCATCCACGGGTCCAGCCAGAGATCAGTATTCGCCCCATCTCTCATAGTCCTGCAGATAGCGGACTGAAGGACCGGTCTGCACCTAAGAATAGCCTTAAATGAGACCGAGAAATTGTTGTCAATCCTACAAATCCAGAAATTCATACGCCGCACATATCTGCTAGCCAGCCACTCTGCCCAAAGGGAACCTCCCTTGATGAACCGCCACGCCATCCTCACCCCCGATGCCTCCCTAACCGTCCGAATAGGTCGCAACCCCACTCCTCCTTCCTCCCGGGTCCGGCAGAGTTGATCCCAAGCAATCACATGCATGCCTCCCCTCCAGATGAAATTAGCACAAATGGATTCCACCTTCCTCATGGTAGCTACTGGAATCTGAGTCGACTGCAACCAGAACATAGCAATGCCAGAGATAACATACCGCACCAGCTCAATACGGCCACCAAAGGACAGACCAGCAGCCTGCCAACCTTCTACTCCCTTTGGGCAAACTCTACCAGGCTGAGACAATCCTGATCCCTGGCATAATTGACCGTCAACGGTACCCCCAGATACTTCACTGGTAACTCTCCTTTCTCCAATCCCAGGGTAAGAGCCCGTTCCTCCTTGAGAGTGCACAGAGAGCTGAAATAGACCCTACTATTCTCCTTATTCAGCTGCAGGCCGGACAACCGTCCAAACTCCTCCATAATATCTGAAAGCGCCCTCAACCCCCTCAAGGATGGATGCAGGAATACCAAGAGGTCGTCAGCATATATCAAGTGAGACACTACCGGCTTGACCTGCCTGAAAAGGGGAACAATCTTTCTACTATGCACCGCCAGGTCCATCATACAAGTGAAGTACTCCATCACCAGAGTGGACAGGTACGGAGAGAGAGGATCCCCCTGCCGTAGTCCCCTGTTGCTCGAGAAGCATCCATAAGGAGTACCCTGAATGAGGACCGAAAATGTGGGGGAGCATATGCACTCTCTCACCCTCGCTACCCATCTCTCATCAAAGCCCATAGCAAGCATAAGGTGGCAGAGGAAGTCCCTGTTGACCGTGTCATAAGCTTTTCGCAAATCCAGTTTAACACATGCCTTCATCCCCCCTGGTTTGTTGAAATCCCTCACCATCTCATGAGCAAGAAGACTGTGCTCGGCAATCGAGCGCCCCTTGATGAAAGCCGCTTGATTCCGAGACACCAAGCCCTGCATAATCCCCTCCATGCGTCGACACATGAGGTGCGTAATTATCTTGTATAGATAATTACAGCACGCAATAGGCCTGAAATCGGCGAGGGAGGTAGCACCCTCCTTCTTCGGAACCAAGGTCAAGAATGTGTGGTTCAGCTCCTTCAGCAACTTTCCTTCCAAGAAAAACTCTTGCACCGCCTTCAGAACTGGGAACTTTAGCACACCCCAATGACGTCTAAAGAACCCAGAAGAGAAGCCATCAGGCCCCGGAGCCTTATTAGGATCTGCTTTCATCACAATATCCTCCACCTTCTCCAATCTCACCGGGGCCAACAGCAAGCTATTCCCATGGTGCGTCACCAGCCTCTTCGTGACAAGATCTGGAAACGTGGTGGGATAATCAGTTTGCTGATATAAGTCAGAATAGAACCTGACCGCCTCCTCCTGGATCTCCACTGGATCACCAACAAGCTTGCCCTCTCCATTGAGCAGCCTGGGGATGCTGTTCCGGTGCTGTCTGGCACGGATCACATCATAGAAGAACTTGGTGCACCGATCCCCATCCTTGAGCCAAGAACACTTGACCCTCTGGACCGCACTAATCTCTTGCTGAAGCCTCAAGATGTTGACCTCCGCAATCAGATCCCGCTCCCTAGCCGCCAACTCACCGCTCAGCATGTCAGCCTGCAGAGCTTCCTGAACCTCACGAAGCTCGGCCTCCT
Organism: Iris pallida; assembly: GCA_029216955.1. Taxonomy (NCBI): domain Eukaryota; kingdom Viridiplantae; phylum Streptophyta; class Magnoliopsida; order Asparagales; family Iridaceae; genus Iris; species Iris pallida. Next base: position 3,484,630 of record JANAVB010011394.1, read on the forward strand.
TATCCTCCAGGGAAGACCGCGGCATCTTCTTCACCCAATCCCGAATAGCTCTCTTGACCTGTTTGAGTTTGTGAGCCATACGAAATTGAGCCGTGCCCTCTCGAGTATAGCGCAACCCTCCCATAATAACCTCCTCATATCCCGCAGAAAGGTACCAGCCATTGGTGTACCGGAATGGCCGGGTCTTCCAAGTGGGCCTCGCAGAGAGACCCATCCGGATAGGAGAGTGATCGCTGGTCCTTGCCGCTAGCCCTTCCGCCATGGAATTCGGGAAGTAGCGAAACCATTCACTATTTTCCAAAGCCCGATCCAGCTGACAGGCAATCCTGTTGTGGACTGCCTTGTTGTACCAGGTCCAAATATGTCCGGCTCTCTCCAGACCTCTCAGCCCAGACAAGAGGAGACACCTCTGGAAGTCGTATAAGACCGAGTCCGGCACTGGACGACCTCCCATCTTCTCCTGACGATGTAGCATGGCATTGAAGTCTCCCATAAGCAGCAGGGGAAGATGCAGGTGCTCCACCATACGACCTACTCGCACGATGTCCGCCCACAAGGACTCCCTAAGCCGCCTGTCATTGTGCCCATAAACTGCTCCGAGAATGAAGTGGAAGCCTCCCTTGTTGATGAAAGAGATGCCAATAAGCTGCTCTGTCCTCAAGACTTGTTCCCCCTCCCAACTGTCTCTGTTCCACCGAACCCAGATCCGAGCCATATCACAAAGATCCAAGTTGTGGATATGAGCCCAGTTCGCAGGCGTCCTGCGAGATAACATAGTCTCCCCTCTAATCTTCGTTTCGAGAAGAATAGTAATGTCACTCTTCTCCTTCTTCAGAACGCTACTAATCTCCCTCCATCTCCCAATGGAACACCCACCACGAATGTTCCAGGCAAGGACCGACATTAATTACTTAATGTGGGGACCCCCTGGACACCATCTGGACTGACACCCGAGGGAAGTGTCACGTCCGTCAAATCTATATCCTCCCCCATCCCCGTCCCCGAGGAGGGTGCAAGGGCCTGAATCCTGGAGAGAGTCAAGGTCCAATCTGGGTTGGCCACGGTCTGATCATCAAGCTCCCATGGCTGGTGCTCCTCTTCCCGAGGGGACGGGGCATGCCTTTTCCTGCTATAGACCTGAACGTCATAGAAGTCTCCATCCCATCCTAACTGCTATCCAAGGAACTCATACCCCTGGTCACCATACTCCTCTGGGGCCTGAACGAGACTATCGCGTCCTGAGAACCCTCCTGTCTCTGCAGGGTGTCATTTGTGGACCTTCTGCCCCCCTCCATAATGGAAACCTCCTCCATCGGTCTAACTAGCTCCGCCACTCCTGTAATGGGACTGGGTGACGCCTCTGGCTCCACTACCTCCATCTGCACTACCGAGGACCTAGCTGTTTTCGTCCCTAGAGTCCGGCAAGCACTAGTCGAGTGACCAAAGCACTCACAGAAGGAACACATTGGGGGGACCCAATCGTACTCCACAGCCTGAGTCAACACCTCCCCGTATGCCACCTGATACTCAAGGATACTCGGAAGCTCTGTTCTGGCCTTAATCTCCACAAAAACTCTGGCGTACATCAGTCTGGTACGGAAAGTCGTAGCCTCATCCGCTTTGATCGGCTTACCGACCAAGCTAGCCAATCGCATAAGCAGAGGGATGCTCCAGTATTTCACCGGGAACTCAGGGAAGCGAATCCAGACGCAAATCGCGTTCAGCACTTCTCACATCTCAGCTCCGGTGTCCACTCCTTCAGGATAATAAGCCGCCCGTCAAAGGACCAGGGCCCTCCTTGAATAATCCTGGACACATCTTCCTCCAAGCCGAATTTTACGTAGTAAAACCCATTCTCTCGTGAGAAGAACTCCATACTCCCCTTGGGTCGCCACACCCTCTCAGCATAACCCCGTATCTGCCCATAGAACGATTTACTCCCCAACACATACATCACCAGCGTGTTCTTCCAGAAGTCCGTGACCTCCGCTATCTCTTCCGCCGAAAAATATGCCCGAAGTCCTCCTCCAACCTTCATTGGTGGCACATACTCCATCGACACCGGGCTCTTGTTCCCACCCGGCATACACACATCCTTCCAGGATTTGGGCCGAGGCCCGTCTGTGCCCGTCCGGGGAGAAGCAGACGGAGGCCTCTGGCTCCCAACATCTCCAGCAATACCTTTTCCTTTCTCCGCCGTCGTCGCCTTTGGCCGCCATCCCGTCGTAGTGCATCCCGGACCTCCTCCCTGTCGTCGTGTGATACCAGGGCCGATGGTCGACCTGCCCCCGCTCCTTCCAGTGCCCATCCGGCTCATACCCTGAGTTTGAGCCCCTCTTCCCCCTCCCGGACGTCGTCTCACCACCGTCGTCCAACCTTCATCATCAATCCGGCCATCCCTAGTCCCGGAGCCGGATCCGAATTCAAAAATAGGTGAATCCGACCTGGAACCCACCCCCGCCGGAGACGCATGTCTCCGGGCCGCCGGCGCCGGCGCCCTGTCCGCCGCCACCGCCTGGGAGGGGTTGGCTGCCCCCCCCGGCCGTCGCCGGCCCCTCCCGCTGCTCCGCCGGCCTAAGAGGATGGCCGCCGGGTCCGCCAGCCCCCCCCCCCCCGCCCGGGGAGCCGCCTCCGCCGCCCGCCAGGGTGGGCCGCCAGCCCCCACCCTTCCTCGCCATCGTCCTCCTCCCCTCCGCGAGAGGGTCCGACGGCCGGGGAGGAGGCACAAGGTTAGCCCTAGGGTTCGCTCGAGGTCCGCCAGGTTCGCTCGCGGTTTTTCTTGACTCTTGTTTGCACATGTTGCTTCTTTCGGTTTTCTATCCTACTTTCCTCATCTTATTCTGACACTGAACCCTATGAAGGAGTAGAGGTGGGTGGGACATATATATGTCGAATTTTTAGTGCCGAATTTATTCATATAAAACGTACTAAACACGAATTAAATCTAATCCAAATATTTTTCTTTAGACGATTTTTTGACCGATTTTTTTACCGTACTTTACTTATATTGTGCCGATTTATACTCGTACTTTTGTTGTCCCGAATTTTTTCGTTTGCTGAATTGCTAACAAGGGACTAGATATGAGGCAAATAAAGGGGAGCCTTCTTTTATATAGGGTGGAGGTTCCTAATAAGGGAAGGATTAGGATTCATGGAATAAATCTAGGTTGACCCAATCCAATATTTGATCACAATAATAGACCAAATATTACCCAATTTTATCAAATAATATTTGAAGTATATTTGCGTAAATCAAAATTTGATAAAAATAATTTAACAAATCCTCATCTAATAATTACCAAAAAGGAAATCAATATAACCAATTATCTTTAGCTTGTATTCAACTTCCAATTCGTATCTTCAAATTCCTATTTTTAAATCTGTTCTATTTCATAGAACAAGATCTATATATCTATATGCATGAAACTATCCGGATGGTAACTTGATATCCCCTAAAAAATTTTGGTACACCTTAATATCATGAAAAATAAATTGGACAAAAATATCCCTATTCCAAACTTATACTTTAGACACACAATATTTGCCGGCTGTCGTCATAAATTGTCGTAGTAGCAAATACAACAAAGAATATGAATTTTTCCTTAACTTTCAATACACAATATAATTTTTTTTTTTTCCCTTTTCACACAACAATCTCTGAAAATATACAATAATTTAGCCATTCTGTATCAAACTGTATATTTACATTTTACATCTCCCACAATCTGACAACCCCAACAATCCGAACATGACAAATAAAACCTGCATATTAAAAACTGGAAAATGTTAATATCCCTATAGTCTCACACCCTTTACTATCCACCATTTGCGCCAAGTCTTCTCTCCATCAGAGACCCCAAGCCTCTGAAGCGTCCCCTTGGCTTCCTTCAACCGAACCTTGTAGTCCTTCTTCCATGATTCAAACTGAGCTTTCAGCCTCCGGAGATCTTCGTCAGAGTTCGCGAGGAAGCGCACATCGTTCTCAAACGTCTGTTTCCGCTGCTCGTACTCTCTTACGAGGGAACCAACCGCGTCTTGCGAGCCGTTGGACATGTAGCCTGCTCTACTCGGTGTACTATCGGGTGTGTGCATCCCGGAAGTGGCTACATAGGAATCATAATTGAGGTGGATCGAGGAATTGAGCACTTCGGATTGTTCGCTCTTCTTTGCTGCATCCAGGCCCAATTGCTTGAAAAAAGAAAAAAGAAGAAGCCAATTTCGTAAATTTGTGTGAAATTGGCAAGTCAAACTAACTAGTAAATAGTTGTAACTTAAAATTTCAATATAGTAAGGTTGACTAGACTCCCTTAGATGTAACAATATTTTACACCTTCAGGAATCAGTGCCTTAACTTGGATAATGAAACATAAGGCATGGTCTACTTGCTCCAATCTTTACTGGATAACTATTTTTAGGTTACTTTTGGACTTGTGATCTATCTATCTGTTGAAGCAGCACGAAGGCTATCTTGGAGGAATCACTTAGCATCTGCTCGTTTAGTTCATTTCTTAGCTTAATTCCTATATTTACTCCCGGATTTGTCTCCAGGAGATCTCATTCCAGTTTTGTAATAATTGTGATCAAACTCTTGTAATCACTTACTTTATACTACTTGATTACCAGTTTATCATAATTCTGAATATTTCCTTATTATCTGCATCTCTTTAGCACTGTGATTGAGTTAGCTTGCTCGACTTGCTAGAACAGTGTGCTACGTCGCTAACGCGACGTAGGCTGGGCGTGCCTCACGCACCCGTAAGTTTAATGTTTAAACAGATCAAACCTCAGAAGTTCCTTGTTAATGATGCAGGAATTATGCAGTTCCGAATTTATGTTTTAGCAAGTCAGAATTCAATATTCCTTAAGAGTGCAGGATTTACGTAGAACACTATTTCCAGCAAGGTAATCGGAAGTCTAAATACTGGTTCAAACTAACAACAAAAAATACGGGAATCTTTTCAACAATTAACTACTGAAAGTAATTGAAGGGCCACGGAACTCACCGTCAAAGCTGCCATTTGCATCTTCCACGCTTCCTCCATAGACTTCATCTTTGCCTCGTTCTCTTGGTATCTTCTCTCGTACTGCTGAAGTTGTTGTCTCAATTTGTTATTTTCTTCCTCTCTCTGTCTCTGTATAGCCTCTGCCTTTAACACCCGCATCTCTAGTTCTGTGGAAACTGAAGACTGAACCTGCGGATGATCCTTCTTAGTATCCCGCGCCTTGTTAGCAATTCGGCAAACGAAAAATATTCGGGACGGCAAAAGTAGTAGTACGAGTATAAAGCGGCTCAGTGCAAATAAAATATGTTAAAAATTTGGTCAAATATTCGAAAAATAGAAATATTGAGGTTAAAAACTTCACATTCTTAAATAAGTCCTCAAATTTGGTTAATTAAACAGGCTCCCAACACGTTTTTGTGCCAATTTTTTTAAACAATTTATATGGAACACGTTTCAAAACTTCGCATGCTTAAAATTTACATACTGATTCGAATCATTCAAAAGTACGCAAGTATTATACGTTTCAGAAAGATACGGAAAAATTCGTGTATAATACGAGTTTTATTTGGGTGATTGCTAACAAGGATCCTGCGTGTAGTAAAAAAGTACTTATAGTGATGTTAAACTAATGGTATTGATTTTTCTGTGCAGGAACTGGACAACCACTAACCAATACAACAAATAATTGAATAAAAGTTTTCCTGATTGTCCATTGAATAAAATTTAGTAGTTTAATATGCAGCCTCTTTAAGGCGACGAGGGAGGTATTTTATGTTCAATATTTTATATTCAATATCATGCAACTCTTTTCTTTCAAGTGCATGGCACATCTGTTTTTGCTGGCAGGCCAACCTATATTCTCCAGACTTATCATCATCCGGACATGAACATTACAAATTTTGAAACATCTAATCCAGCACCAAGTATATGCAGAATTATATTGATAATAACACCTTTTTTTCTCTTCAGAAACAAAACAAGTTTATTCTGGCTCACAAGACTTGGTCCAAATCAGTTTGAGGCAATGACTTAAATATTCAATATAAGATCCGTACGCATATACCACCAAGAAAACGATAGACAACCGTTAGTAGTAAAGGTTATATTTCATATTTACTCTGAGCTAAACGTACCTTTCCTCCTCGAAGATTCTTGTCTACCTCTTTGTCGACTTTCTTATGATGTTTCTTTGATCCAATAGTTCTCATAGCCAGAATGTTCCTCCTCACCAGAGAACCCCGAATAACTGCAAAGTGAACAAATGATAAGTATCCTGCAAAAAGGAATCTAAAAGCAATTGCAGTAAATAAGTTTATACATAAAGGTTGAATAGTCTTTTTCAGCCTGTTGTAAAGATGTTTTTTTCTTTAGTTTTAATACTTTCTGTTTGACGTGATAATCATCATTTACTATGACAAAAAGATTAACTTAACCATTAACTGTGATTAAATTAACCATTAACCATTGTTAACTTAACCATTAACCACTGTTAACTATCAATTACTAACTTAACCATTAACCACCATTAACTTAATCATTAACCACACTTACCATTAATCATGGTTAATTTAACCATTATTAACCACAGGTAATTTAACCATTAACCACAGGTAATTTAACCATTAACCATTAAATATGATTAACTTAACTAACATTGGTTAATGGTTAAGTTATTTTTTTTGTCATCATAAATAAAATTTTTTTTCATGCTTTTATCTTAATTTATTAACCGAATTAATTCTCTTACAAGATGACATCCCATAATTGGCTACGGGTATTATGTAATTGTGATGACTTGGTACCTGTTAGGTACCCAAGAATTTTTCCTCATTGGAGGTTAGATTAGCTGACAAATATTATAATAGTACAACTTCAAACATATATTCATTTAAGTTTAATGATCCAAATCACAATTTTTTTCCTCAATGCAAGGGAAAGTAGCAACTTCTCAACAATAATAAAAGGACTAACAAATTAAATGTTCAGACAAGGATACTTCTGCATATGACGTGACAATTGAAGAAAAAAAAGTTGAGTAACAAAACTCTAGAATATTCTAGTAAAGAAGCAAAAGTGTATGTTCACCTAAATACCATCAACATACACCTATACTTCTTTGTGAACTAGGGCACTGCATGAGGGTTGTTGCGGCAGAAGAAAGGGGGGGGGGGGGGGGGGGTGCAGCAGCGGCGTGGAGAAAAGAGAGAGGGGGAGGGAGAGGGATGTGGCGAAGGATTATACATATATATCGGAGGAGGACTAGCCGCCTCCTTATTCTCTACCCGATGTGGGACTAAAGCCCATAACTAATATATGACTAATACTCTTAACATGAACCTATATATGTATGTACTAACAAGTATCTTTGAGTAGACAAGTATATATGCATACACACTGACAAAGATATACGTGTATGGTCTGTGTGTTTGTGAGTGCGTTGTGTGCATCTCCATGAGTAACTGATGTAGTATACTTCAATAAGTATGTGCGCACCGAAAGACCTTGCTACAGTAACATAAATTATATCTTGCAAATCCATACAACAACAAATTTTTTGGAGGAGCTAAAATTTGTTTACCTGTAGTAAGGAAATCCATAGATTGCATGATTTTCTTATATTTGAAAGGATCATGAATCACAAGTCACAACAATGCCTTACTACTACAAATCAAAATTCACGTTCGACAAGCCATACAATAATCCCAAAGTGAAAGATAAGATGCATGCCCACGAAGTAAAATAAACGAATGACTTGCATATAAATATAATAGCATGTGTACTGGGTTTCCCAAGTAAGATTGGCCAAACTTCTAAGCAATGTTAGTGATTTTGCTTTAACCAAAAGTAGTGCATGAATGCATTACATGACTGAAGTGTAGTTGCTCCTTTCTTCAGCTCTTTAAACTTCCCACGGGATTTAAGACCACGAAAGTATTTCTGAATGCGAAGAATCCCTTGCATAGTGTGGTTTCTGGTGTTCTCCAATGCAGAAATCTACACATCATCAAATATGCAAGAATTATAAGACAAAAATATGCCACACCGAAAGGAGAGCTACAAGAAAAGTTAATAGCAATAGTTTAATGGTCCCGAACCCATATATCAAGGGCAAATTGATTTTAAATTGACAGCCAGATTACATATCAAAATCATTAAAAACTATACTATAAAACTAGATCACGTACCTTTGCAATATACAGCAAATGATGCATGCAATAACAACCATAAAAAAAATCCTATAAGGTATAGTTGTTGATTGTTATTGCTAGTAAAGTTTGAAAATAAAACTGTTGTAATGTCAATATCCTTGTTAAAATTTTATAACCTACTATTGATAACTGTAAGAAGTATCATGTCTCCTTTTTCTTAAGAGAGAAATTGTGCAAAACTTTATCAAATTTACGATTTTTATACAGGTCTGCAAATAATGTGAATAAGCAGAGGACGTGGTTACCACAATTTCATGAAGTTTACTCCATATAGAAATTGTGAGAACAAGGAAGATATACTAAGTTGTAAGGAAGCTATGCAAAGTTGTAATAAGCATCTAGGAATTAAGCTTATGAGTCATAACACGAAACTACGAGAGGGAGAGAGTGATTGAGCAAATATTAAGAAAACATAGTAGAATTTATCAATTTGCTTTTATGCCGGAAAGATCTACTATAGAAGCCATTTACTTACTAAGAAGATTAATGGAAAGATTTAGAAAGAAAAATAGAGATTTGTGTATGATTTTTATTGACTTAGAGAAACATTACGAGAGATGATGTGGTGGGCTTGAAGAAGAAACAAGTTCCCATAGTTATATTGAGACTATTAAGAACATGATAGAGTTACGACAATCATGCAAACTATTGGGGATACTAAACCGTTCCATATTACCATTGGCTTACATCAAGGATCAATGTAAAGTCCTTACCATTTTGCGATAGTTATGGACAAGGCATATCTAAGATAATGTTCCATGGCGTATGGTGTTTGCTGATGATATTGTGTTGGTCTAAGATAGTAGAGAGGGTTAGATGCTAAAATAGAAATGTGGCAAGAAACTTTGGAATCTAAGAACAAAAACAAAATACATGAAATGTATTTTAAACCAAAAGTCAATGAAATATGGGAGGAGTCCATATATATATGGACAAGAGATACATAAAAGTGATAATTTTTGGTATTGATGATCAATCATTCATCATGATATTCGTCATGATGGAACGATTGAGACGGATGTCATGCATAGAATTAAAACATAACGGTCGAAATGAAAGAATGCTTTCTGGAGTACTTTTTGATCGCAAGATACCTATGAAATTGAAAGAAAATTCTATAAGACCGTTTTAAGATCAACCGTGCTTTATATATCAAAATATTGGCAATTAAGAAACATGATGTCCAAAAAGATAGTATAGCCGAAATGAGAATGCCAAAATGGATGAATGACAATAAATTAAAAGATAGGACTAGAAGTATTGTATCCGTAGGAAGTTAGACATGATACCAATTGAGGACAAGATGAGAGAAAATCGACTTAGGTTGTTTGGACATGTGCAACTCCGAGACTCGGACTGATACATTCGGTAATGAAGCCGAATGTACAAAGGCCTCGAGGCAATAAAACAAAGAATTTTTTATTTTTCTATATATTAAGATAAAAACTAACAATAGTTACAATAATAAGCAACAACATGATAGATACAGGCTATCGTGAATGATGAGAGAGAACACGAGAGAGGACAGGATAAAAGGATGGTGCTGTTGAAAAGACGAGACACGAGATTATGGTGTCATTGGTGGCATCAGAGAAGTCAAGAGGATGATGCAGTTGTTGGGGTTGTTTTCTGGAGAGGAGAGAGAAAACGAGAGGAGAAATCGTGAGGGTAGGACTTATGATCTTTTGATTTGGGTATTTAGGGATTTTATAATGGGTTAACATCACTTGTGTTAAACCCCTTGCTGACTTGTTATGTTACTAAAACATTAGGCCAACCCAACATTTCACTATATCATTTATTGGCTGATATTACCGCCCAAGCCCGACGTGTCGACCAATATATTCCAACTAGACAAGTGATAAAAGATGCACAGATGGGCAGTTACACAGCTTTGCATGCAAGTGGAAATGTGCGGAAATACATATAATGAAGGCAGAAAAGAAGAAATAAAGTGAAAATGTACATAAATATACTTAACGAAGACAGAAGAAGATATAAAGATTAAGGAATTCACCTGTGCTGTGCGAAAAAACAACTGTGTGTAACCAACTTGATACATTTCAGGCAGAACATTGAACTTCTGTAGAACTGCGACTGCAATACTGAGTGGGTCCTCAGATGCAACATTCTCAAAAATAAGAAAGCCATACCTGAAGAGAAATTCATATGAAGGGCCCTGAGAAAAAAATGTGAACATTCTATAAGCATCAAATGTTGGAATAAAATGGATAATGTAACCTTTCAGCAAATCTCTGATGTGCAATTCGAAATGGATAGCCTGCTTTTGATATCTTCACAATCTCTAATATTCCACAGCATCTGAGCTGTTGCAACACGTGCTCATTCTCAAACATGCCAGGAAGCTGATTATTGTTTGGCTTAATGCATCGAATAAAGTGAGGTGTGGTGCTCTCTAAGCACTGCATCAGCTTGAACAGTTGACCCTAGAAGGATGTAGAAGAATTGTCAAACTAAATTCATTGTAACTTTAAGATTACGGGTAAATAACCCAGAAAGATATACAGTGACCATTGGAACCTAAGAAGCACGGACACTCCAAAATTCATGCCATCATGTCTGACACACGTATCGGACACCCACAGACACTCCAAAATAGGTGCCGAATCCGTGTCACCGTGTCTGAAATGTGTCATGTCGCACACGTGTCCATGAAAATATAGTTTAGAACTGATCGTATGTGAAGAACAGTGACTATATTATAAATTAGAGAAATATATTAAGAAAAAAAAAAGGTTTTTCTAAGAAAAAAAAATACTTTTGTTATTGGCTTCCAGTAATATCATAAAATATTCCCACAAGATCAGTTGAGAAAGTATTTAATTGAAGCCTCAGTTTATCTAGACTGTAAACATAAAACAGCCTAACACAGCCTAACGACAGTTTGCGTGTACGAACTCCAATATGCAAAAGGAAAATTCATGATATAAATCTACCTGTAAGAAGATCTTACTAATCACGCTGTTTTAGAAATTTACCCATAATCAAACTTCTAAGATGTATCCAGAGATATCTGGGGTAAAAAAAATCCAACAAAAATAGATTAGGCCTCAAATTTTCAAGATTCATGCAAGGTCCATATAGTTGTTACCTCTAGCATTTCCTAAACCAACTTAGTAACATAAAATGTATTAATAGTTTAAGGTCTGGAGTTTGGCCACTATAAAATAATGGAAATTGTAAACATCTATCCCAAATATTAATAGGAAAAAGAAGTAACAAGAAATAATTAAATAAATGTAATTGATACCATAAAATTTCTCTCTATTGGATGAGATAGTAACACAACACCTATTACCATTGGCTTAAATAAAGGACCAATGTTGAATACTTACCTTTTTGTAATAATTATAGATGAAATTACTAGGTATATTCAAGAGGAGGTTTCATGGTGTATGATATTTGTTGATGATATTGAATCGGTTAATTAGAGTACAAAATGGTTACAAGCTAAAATAAAAGTGTGGAGAGAGACTTTAGATCTTAGGAATTTAGAATTAGTAGAACGAAGAAAGAGTATATAAAATGTAATTTTAACCAGAAATCAAGAAGGATTGAGGGGGTCCATATAGTTTGACAAGTGATACCTAAGAGGGGATAACTTTCGGTATTTAGCATCAATCATTTGTCAAACTGGAGAGATTGCTAAGGATGTCATGGATAAAATTAAAACGAGATGATTGAATGAGGAATGCTTTTTGGAGTACTTCATGATCGTAAGATACCCTTGAAGTTGAAAGAAATTTTTTTTTTTACAAGACTGCTATAACACCGGACACGCTTTATGGATCATAGTGAAACATGTCCATAAAGTTAGTGTAGCTAAAATGAGAATGTTAAAATGGTTAAGTAGCAATACATTAAAGGATAGGATGAGAAATGAGTATTCGTTCGTGGGAAGTGAGAGATGACATCAATTGAGAACAAGATGAGAAAAATTGACTTATATGGTTTGGACATGTGCAACGCAAAACATAATAGTTAATGGAGCTGCTAGGACTAGAGATAGGCGTAGACTAACATGGTTTGAAGTGTTAAAAGAAGGATATGGATATTGGTCATGTTATAGAGGACAAGGACCTTATCAAAGCAGAATGGAAGTAGAGCATTCAAATAGCTGACCGGACCCCAAAGATTTGGGATAAACACTTAATTGTGTTTATCGTTTTAAGTGTATGATCTACTTCTCTTGTTGATACATTTTATTGTCAATTTCCTTACAAGTGGCATAGTGAGAAATTAAAGAAGGAAAAGGGGATCATTTTGATGATGGACTACAATAAAAAGAACTATAATCCAAAATTTAGTCAAGGGTTGATTGACCATAAAGAACGGAATAAAAGAAACTTTCAATTACAAACTGGCAAGTGATATACTCTTGTTATACCGAGAAAACAGTGAGTTTCATTCTCATAATTTCCGTAGGTATAAACAGTTCAGATGGAAAATAGGATTAGAGGCCCGACTTATGGGTTATGAAATTTATTTGCTACAGTGAACTGTTAATAGAAAAAGAACAGCCCGAGATTATAGAAACTTAGGAAGAAGATTTATACATACAATAGGAAGAGCAAGATAGAAGAGGGGATTTTAGATACTTCATGCAACATTCGTCTATCCTAAAAACTCTAAAAGAGTAAAGTTCATACTTTATAAATCCCTTAAATAAATAAATAAATAAAACCTTGACATACGTGAAAATGGACTACAAACTCATCTAAAGTCTGATGCGCGAATATTAACACAGATACAGACAAGGACGTGATAAGGATATGGGCTATGGGCATTTTCAGCTAAGGTACAATTAGTAGTCACCAAATTTGCACGAATACGGAGACAATATGGATATGGACATCATTTTCATGTATCTGCGCATTATAATCTAAATTATGCCCTTACACAATATACACATACGAAAGTTCATTCCGTCGGACCAATTTTTTCTACAATTGACCTGTGTGTATCCTAAAATTGATGACATACAACAAAAGACTAAATCTTCTCAACGTAACTACAATACTGAAATGTATCAAGTACAAACTCCACATGAAAAGGCATTCACAGATACGCCAACTTTCTGAAACTATATGCACCTAATGATGGATGAGATTATACCTTAAACTTGGATCCCACACTCCGATCCAGTAAATCAGCACTGGTAAACTGCCTGATAAGATTTGTATCCTGAGATCGATCAAGTATATAGGAGGCAAATAAACCGGAAAGTTGGCAATGTGCCAGTAGCTTGACATAATCTGAGTGCGGTAGATCTCTATTCTTCTCCAAGAAGCCACTTGTGTCATACAAAACCTGAGGAACCACTTTATCAACCGTGTAATAAATCAAAATTGAAGATCAAATCTATATGGATATTCAAGTAAACATGCATCTTTGTTAACTACTACATATATGAAACAGAATAAATTTATTGCCTTTTTTATCCCAAAGGCTTAACATCTCGTGGTTGTTTTCTATAAAGAAACGGCGAAGAATCTCTCGATTGCAAGGGAGACTAGAGAGGGGTCAGAAAATCAATTTGCATGGTAAAACAAAATCATCATACTGCTCTGAGTAAATTTTGGGAAACTTTTTTTTTAGAGTAAGACTTTTGAAACCTAGATTTCAAATCTCCCATCGATAACATGGAAAATTTTAAAAACCATAAAACACTGAGAAAATATGGATTATTTTTATTCCATCTTCTTGAAAATATAGGAGAAATCTTTGAAACCTAGAATTTTCATATTTCCAGAAAATAGCATGGACATAAAATAAAATTATTTAACAAGGAAATACAGAATTTTTTATTTTTTAACTTTTCTAATTCTCTGATCCTGTAAGTGGCTTGTTTAACTCGGTTCTTTCTGTTGTCCAAATTAGTTCCTGCAGTACCTGACCCGTATAAGTTAGCTTAGCTCATGCAATCCAAACATATGCCAAACTGGATTTTTGTGAACAAAACATAAATCAATACCCACTTTGTCATATATGTTTTGTGCTCCCGAACAAATGAGTTGCAGTATAATATACATTATTACAGGATAAAGTTTGTATATCCCTTTTAATAAGGGAATTATGCGAGTCAAGTTTCTGCTAACCTACTCTTCAAAAAATTTGCAACAATTTCAAGGAAAGCAAGGCCTATAAGCATAAGTAGAGAAAAATCCATATGACCAACCTCCCCAGCATAGTGACGAACTCGGAATGCACCTCTTCCTTCTCCCTTGAAGCATGGGTTACCATCCAAATGTTGCTTGAGCTTGTTAATGAAAGTCAAATCAGTTGCTTCCGGGAAACTTGACTCTTCATCCAATAAGGATAACAGACCTAATGGTCTCTGCCATATGTAAGAACCATATCAGTTGTCATTATGCAATCCTAAAATATAAAGTTTGAGAAGTTCTATGACCGTGACATTGTGTAGCAAATAATGAAATAAATCTGGGTGTAACAGTTACAATAACCCATAACAAGGTGCACATGTAACCATCTCAAGAGTAGGCAACCTGTCAGAACAAGCATACTTCAACACCACAAGCTTTTCCCTAAAAAGTTCTAGTAAAGCTTAACAGTTAGATGGATTCCCAAAATGCTGTGAGATGGCAAACTCGCCGCAAGTCTACCACCCAAGAGTTAAGTCAACTTACACTAAAGGCCTCACATTTTTAAGTGCTCAAAGTTAACAGAACAGGAATTACTATATATTCTGTCTGTGTTAAGCTTTTCCCTAAAAAGTTCTAGTAAAGCTTAACAGTTAGATGGATTCATAAAATGCTGTGAGAAGGCAAACTCGCCGCAAGTCTACCACCCAAGAGTTAAGTCAACTTACACTAAAGGCCTCACATTTTTAAGGGCTCAAAGTTAACAGAACAGGAATAACTAGATATTCTTTGTCTGTGTTGTAGACAAGGGAGTAGATAAAGTTTTCATACGGGTCAAATGGACTAGAAGGTATCTTCACACTTCCCTTAAACATTTCATGCTAGGTTACAAAATGGAAACAAGTAATGACTTTCTGTGGGTTTCACATATGGAAGGATAAACCAACATACCTTCTCAAAGAGGTCTAAGCACTCACTGTTGTCTATAAATTCAACAGTTGTCCAGTCAATCCCATCTTGGACATACTCCTACAATCAACAAAAAGAAAAACGTAAACCTTTGACCATAAATCAATCTCATTTGAGAATGATGAATTTCGGTAGAATAATTGAAACATCTTGGAGTTAATAATTGTGTCCAAAATAAGCAAGATCGATTCAAGGACGCATGAATCAAAGTTCAAGAGTGCATGCTTAGCCTATAAGAAACCACAACCAAAGGAGAACAACTTCATCTCAATATTTAGCAAACATCCAATGGCTTATGGCAAAGTGGTGCCTTCAATGGAAAGGAACCTCTTTCGATTTAAAAGATTCTAATATAAACTTCTAGGTGAAATGATTGAGCATGTCATCATATTGTTGAACAATTTGTATTCAATACAAACAAAATCTTCTAGTCAGCTCTCATCAATTCATGTTTAAATTCAAGTGAACCTCATCAAATGTCAAGAACATGAAAATCCCATATATTATTGTCAGATACATAACTAATTCTAGCATCTGGAGAGCGTAAGGTTATAGAATTATGTAATATGACCATTTTTGGACAGTTAAAACAGTATGCAACATTACAAGTCAATAAAACCCTCTGTGAACCATCTCACTGACAAAAGCCTTGAAAAAATAATCAGCACTTCTAAGAGCATGTCACTTAAACCCTCTGTGAACGATCACACTGACAAATGCCTTGAAAATATAATCAACATTTCAAATATAGCCCAAGATATCCAGCAGTGACCTGACCTCTAGCAGATGGTAGTTCACCATGAGAGGGAACGTAGGGGTGGTTGAGTTAACATATTAAATTGCCTAATGATCTCAGATTATGGTAACAAATCTGAATGTCCAACAGTGAAATGTCACTAGAAATTTGGTGAGCCTACATCAAGAGATTTATTAGCATAGAAATTATCGGGTTTTCGGTGGTCGGAGTTGCTCTCTTGGAGCTTGAAAGGGGAATTAGTGCTTCCACAAAAAAAAAGCAATTAGCCACTAGCCTGAAGAGATGGCACTTAACAGAGAGACTGCGAAACTAGGTGCTTTATGCCCTCTTTCAAGATTCTAACTGGACCCTAATACCTCTCAATGAGAGAACTAGCATGTTCTTACTAACTATATAAAGGCATAAAGGCTGGAGCATGGCTTGAAGCAAAACATGATATAACCATGATCCCGAGTCACGGCCATGAATTGTGTCGTGATTGCCTGTAAGTGGACCCAGAATTTACATTGGGGCTCATGTATTCATGGGATGGTCTCGGGTAAATCACATAAGTTTTACATCGCGGACGTATAACCTCCTGGGATAAATGGCGGACCCATCCTGACCCATGCAGGTTGCTCCTTATCTGCCACATATTCCTTTTATTTAGGGGTACCAGCTTATCATGAATTTAGCTAATAAAAAAGCATGCGACAGCCTAGAAGACTTGAAGTGTAGATGGGCTGTTGAGGAATATTTTTTGGTTGGCTTTGCAAAGGCTTCATCAGTTGTCTTGTTAGGATTTTGGAACACATCCCTAAAAGGTTTTATGTTTCAGCGGACTTTTGGTTTCAGGTTTCAGCCAATACATTCCACTTCCAATTCATCTTAATTTCATCCAGGACCAGCTCAACAGATGGTTTCGGTACAAGCAATTAGGCATAGTCTATGTTGCATGGATACGGACATTGTGATACAACACCTAGTTTGACATGTCCTACTGTGCCTTTGTCATGTCTGACACAGATGTGGCATTAACTTTCGATTGTCTGATTCATAGATGCAAGAGTAAGTAGATTTATGTAAGAGTAGGAAAATTAAACAGTAGGTACGTTGAAATAAGCCTACAAGTTTCACCTCCATATCATTAAACTTCTTCAAAATTGTAAGTGTTTATTGAGCACTAAACTAGATCAAATCAAGGGAGCGAGAAACTGGAAAGTGAAAAATTAAATATAAAATCAGGGAGAAATTCTTAAAGAATGATATTTACAAAAAAATCTTGTGTATTTTGACAAATTTCCTGTATTGATAAAGAGATAGTTCAGCTATTCTGTCATAATGAAAGAATCACGACATAAGAAGCAAAGACACTCCAAAAACTGTCCATGCGTCGGACACATCAGCACAACAAAAGACCCCAAAATACAACTAGGACAACAAAATCAATGGAGTATCAGTGACGCTGTGTGCATATCATATTGTGTCTATGCAACATAGATCATGACAATGAGCACTGCAAAAATAAATCATAAATGTCAACAACGGGAATTGAGTAAAATATCGGAAATCATGGGTTAAATTGCACATGTTGAGGATAAAGGTACAAGTCATTTTACTAAGATTATAAAATATGAAGGTATTTATTAGTAAACATTGACAATAACAGATAGAAGATGCACAAAGATTGCACGTTAATGATGATATGTAGTAACTAGAAGACAGAATCAAAGAAGACTAAAGCTGTGCCAGACGTCCATTAGGTGGTGAAACCACTGAGAAGGTACAGGAACAAGAACAGAAAAAGGACTTTACCAGAAAATAGACTATAAATTTACATCTATGGACTCAAATTTACAAGTGGACCTAAGACAACTAGCCCAAAGCTATGCAATCATCATAACCATTAATATCCAGGCCTTTTCCTGTCAAAGTGCAGTTAAACAGCATTGTAAGTTGAGAACGCTCCAAGAATAAATTGACCAATATTTTACAAGCTGCAAGTTTAACAACAACAATCCTATAACATAATCGGAAAAATTCCTCTTCAGGGAAGTATGTGCAAAAGAGGGACAAACACTACAGTATAAATAAAATGCTAAAGAGCAGGTGGTCGACCATTCTTAATGATCATGTTGAATTCCCTTCAACAAGGAAAGAGTCTAGACAAGGAGAAAAGATCAGATAGTAGGAAATTGCAGGTACCATAAAAGCCAAAAAGCCAACATCCATTTCCCTATATAGACCTGCAATAGAAATCCAAATGGGTACAGTGGAAGGACTAGAGCTTTGCCTGGATTTCCGTGTGGGAAATGCGCATTTGCTCAAACATTCATACTCGGAAACTCACTGGACCAGTGTTCCACAAACGGCCATTTGAGCCCCCAAATTTATGGGTGTGTTTGGCCTGGACGAGACGGGGGCTAGCCAAATGGGTAGTCCTTTGGCTCCAAATGGAGCCTTGGACGAAACGAACAATCCAAACTGGCCCTTAGAGTCCCTCGGAAATTGGCATGATTGGTATAGAAGTATCATCAAATGAAATCCAAAATTTTAAGTTATTTGTTTTTCTTTATTTCGCCAGCTCTAGTATTGTTATCTTTTCTGCTAACTATGCATACTTCCCATCTCTCAAATTTTCCCTGCTCGTCCAATCATGTAACAGAATTTTCAACTTTTCATCCTTGCAAAATTAATATAGATTCACACACTACATATTAACTTCAAAATACCTCTTAAATCATTGATGTAAATGGACTAAGAAATGGCACATCTTTCTGCAAATTATGACATCAAACTGGATACACATTCAATCATCCACCATAAAATTATTGTTTTCTCAATGACTGTCTTCCAAAGAAAGATTAGTGTGTTATTACACTAGGTGGCTTCCTGCATTATATTGAGCATGACCAAACAAAACTAAGGTTCCCTATTAGGGTTTCTAGACAACATTCCATAACAAATCATAACAAATTCACACAGGCTTGGAAATTCCATTAACATATACATGAGGTTATTTTTAAGAAACATTCCGAATAGATTTCTGACATAGAATGAAATGCTCACACTAACAAATTCTGGAAGCTTACCTCCTGTTCAAGTTTGAACATATGCCGATTGAAGTGCTGCTGCAGTCTCTCATTTGCATAATTTATACAGAATTGTTCAAAACCGTTCCTCTGCATTACATGGAAGGTGTAAGTTTAATTTTTTTAGTGAAATACGAGTTCTCAAACATCAGCAGAGAAACCATACATGAAAAGATTCAAACCCATATATGTCTAAAATAGTTATGGATCTGCAGGTTTGTGTCTCTCCTACTTCAAGCGATTTGTTAATTTTTTGTACAAGCCAATCAAACAAGAAAACATAAACCGACATTGCCAATGCATTCCTGGTGTCAATCGCCTGTAGAAAAAGGATATTAGAAATAACATTTCTTAAATTAATGTGAAAAGTGTCTTCTGCACAATCAAATTTCCTACCTGTGACAGAGTCAACTTTTCAATGATACTATCTTTGCCTGCATGAAATTTGCGAGTGGATAAAGCCAACATCAATTCAGAGACTTCGCAACCCATCAATTTTGCTGCAGAAGTTACACCTGTGCAGATTTACAACAAGGATACTATATTATTTTGAGAAAATCATACTACCAAATCTAATTACTTAGAAGTACAACATACTATGAGTTCAGGGATGAATTCCAGTAAGTCATCGTGATATCTTATTATATCATTTCCATTTGTGTCTCAAGGCATTTTAGGTATGTTTGGATATTAAGACTTTTATGTGGATAAACATGGAATTTCATTCCCTTTTACTCATTGGCAAAATGTGTGATATAGATGAATACAATTCGATATAGCAAATTTTATTATCCTGCCTCTTGACACACTCTTTAATAGTGTAGGGGAATTTAGAGGGTGCTCCTTTGTTGCATGACCTTAAATTGCACCGCCAAAAGGTCAGTCTTCTTACTCGCCATCTCACATTCTAGGTTATATGGCATGATGCTCTCATGCTCGTAACGTCTGCTATAATTTGACACTAACATAAAGGGTCAGCTTCAGGCTGCCGAGTGGTCATAAACCTTTGTTAATTCTTTAATGGAGCATTCTGGTGCTCCAAAGTTGACCCAATTGTAAAGGGGGGAACCTTGGATGATGATGTGGATAAAAGTGAAATGTTTCCATTGCTTATAACTCATATGAGGTACTTGGACTGTCCTGAAAGCTGATTTTTGTTTTATTCTTTACATTATTAACTATTAAGTAAATATCAAAGTCAATTGCAGTTGGGTTTCAATGGGAATGTCATTCCTTTTTCACTCTTTGGCTTAATGTGTAATAGGGATGAATGCAACTTCCTTTAGCAAATTGTATCGTCTTACTTCTTCGTCTAGACTCTCTAGTCAAGGGGAACTTGGAAGGTGGTCCATGAGTTTAAACTACACAACTTAAAGGTAGGACAACCTACCCACTAACTATCCTCCCAGAATTCATGGCATGGGCTCTCATGATCATAACTACACTGGTTAGGAATTTGGCACCAACATAGAAGGTTGACATCAGATCTGACATCCTGTCAAAAACTGTCGATTCTATTATGGAGCTTTCTTATCCAACCCCATTCTGAAGGGAGCAAGTTTGATGACGATGATCTGTAGTTGGGTTTCAAATTTTGCTACCATTTAGTGCCTTCAGATTATGCCACAAATGTGTTCCAACGAAAGGTCAAAATACTCCCATTGTTTCTACAAATATGATCTTAAAAATGACGCTCACTTTTCATCTCAAGAGATTTATGGCTTTCAGCATTATACATTGGAATTTGCGTTTCAGTAGTTGGTGTAGATATTTGAGAATGTTTTTGTTTCTAAACTTCCAATTACACAAAATTGGATCATATTTCCCTGTGAAAGTTCACATATAAGCTTCTACAACAAATATTGGCCTCTATGCATAAGGTTGACCAGAATGACAAATAAGGAAATCCTCGTACTTGCGAACTTGAGGTTTAATGGCAAGTCTTGGTCCGTTTTCAGAAACAGTTGCACAATCTCCATAGGGAAGTGTCAGTATCACCAACTCCAAGAAGACAGTCAGCATATCATGTTCAAAATTGTGGTCCATAGAAAATGAGATGGAAGGAAAATCTTGGATAACGATAATGATAGTTACGTGCCTCCTCTCTGCACCTTTTCTACTAGAAGAGAGATCTAATGATCATAATAGTCAGTCATTAAATATTAATAAACACATGGGAGAGAATTTCTTATGACTTGGTGAATACTTCCATGAAATTGGCAAACCAGAAGAAACTTGAAATTTCATGTTCATATATCCAATTTGATATGTACTTACAGCATAACTCAAGTTAACTCTAAAATAGGAAGGAAAAAAAAAAGGACTCTGAGTGTACAATTTGCAGTATCGTCGTATATCGTTTTGGCATGTCACCGACATGGGGGCTCTCTTTCTGGTCAATTCAGGAAAGAAGAATTATAAGAAAAACTGAAAAAGAGAGAAGTACCAGGAAAACAGTGTTGAAAACAATGATTCGACTGTGCCGAAGATCAACATGTTAGAGTGTGTTCAGTAAGAATCCATATTGACACAATGTAACCAATACCATTTGTCGAAGTTGTATATCTATAGATTCACAACATTAATTTGACTTAATATTATTTCCATACAAAACTATCTATTGTGGGTGTACTTTGTCAAAAAGCAAGTAAGTAAACAGTAATATTTATTGCGGGTGAAAAATCCATCAATGTTGAATATTATTCAATTCAAAGCTAAGAAGGAACAACAAGTAATACATAAAATTATACCTAAATTTATCAAGTATTTTTATTCTAGTTTTTAGTTGCTCTTTGGCTCTCTGAAACGAAGAACTCTTAAACCTCGATCCCCGATCCAAAACTGCAGAAATTGCCAATACGATACTCATAACCGATACTGCAAACTATATTGTGAATAGGCGTGCATGTCTCATTCCAGCACACAAACAAGTTTTCATCATAAAAATCATTCTAAAACTCACCACAGCAACAGAAATGCCTCTATAGCTGACAGTGGCAACAGAAGTTCAATGTTATATGTAAAAGGCACGAGGCAACATCAGAAATTGCAAGAAAGAAAACTTGAAAATATCTATCAAAAGTTGGAGAAGAAATCGAAGAAATGAACTGATAATCAAGAACCATTACCTTCACTTGATACCACTTCCACATGGTTTTCAGCGTCAATTACTTGAAACTCAATGTTGCCCAGCCATAACACCGCCGCAAGCATTGTAAAGGCGTTCTCTTGATCTTCCTTACTAATATGAGCAATATTTAAGGCTTCCTGAAAGATCACAAGCAAATAAAAGGAAAAACGTCATCAGCCGTCATGCTCAAAACAAGAATTGGGCAACTTATTACAGCAAAGATCAAAATACCATCAGCATGTGAAATCTTTGAGCATCATCCACACAACTGATTCTTAGGCAATCACTCTGCTTCAAATATTCGTACTCGTCAGCTGCTTTCAGATTCAGTTTCTCTGCAAATTATTAAACCACAGGGTAAATGAACCACACCAGATCTATGTGCTTATCAGTAATTACCATATTCACCACCCTATAGCAGCTTTAGGACAAAAGAAAAGCAAGGAAATTTTTTAGGTTTATATGGGATGCACATTCAGCAGCATCACTACAAAGTCAAAATTAGCAACATGCTAATGAGTAATGATAGTTGTCAGTAATTATATCATAAAAATCAACTATAAAAAATGGCTCAAAAGTTCCACCTAATAGCAAATGCTATCATGTCAAACACTTGTTTTAAAAATTCATTACTAGCCATTTCAGTGCATAACAGGAAAACACTTGTCCAGTAAAGAGACAATGAAAAATATAATCTATGATGTGATACTGCCAAAGTCTAATATAACTAGTGTATGAGGCAACTACTTTTGTTAAAGCAAACTATAGGTTATATGGGAGTATTTGGAAAGTTTGCTATGACACCTTGCCCTCGTGCAAATACAGTGAATATCAGTGCCAATATCAAAAGTTGGAAGAAAATAACTGGGTATGATACTAATATCAGTTACAACCATGAATTGCTCAATTTTTTATCAGGTGTCCCTTTACGCTACAGAACCTGCAGGTTGACTGCATGCATGAAACAACAGATACAGATGACTAGCTTACATTATCATACCAAAACATAAAATTACCTTTAAGAATATGTGACGCTCCTGCACAAAGTTGATAGAAAACATGATAAGATCGTTCCCCCGTCTCTCGCTGAACCACCCTTGTCTGTTTGTAAAACAAAAAAAACTTTTAAATATTTAGAAAAGGGCATCGTAAATAAGCAGAATTTTGAAGTGTGGTGAACTTACCTTCTCCAGCAAAACTGCCCAAAGATTCAAGATAGTAGAAAGGAGAAAGAAAAGAGAGACCGGTCAGCTAAACTAGTTAAGAAAGTAAGCAATCTGTCTCCAAGGAATAGATAGACCAGTAAAGCATGCTTACAGGTCTGAATCTTAGCACCGCAAAATTTTCCACCGTCGTTAAATTGCATTTCGGTGAGCTTCCCCTGCATCACATGTAGGTTGAACAATAATTATATGACACATAGTCTAAGCTAGCATTAATAGAGTTAGAGTGCAGGCAAACTAGTTTTGCCCAACTAGTCTAGAAAGTAAAGACAGAATTTACCAATATCACACAAAAACAAAAAGCAATGTAACTCACAAATCGGCTAGAATTGTCATTTCTTGAAGTTTTTGCATTTCCAAATGCTTCCAGAATAAAATTAGTCCGAATAACTTTATTCTCTATCCCACTGCGGCCGCCCAGAGTAGCCAGGTACTGCATTGCAATTTTAGCTGTTTCAGTCTTCCCAGCTCCGCTCTCACCACTGCGACGAAGTCATACGTTGAAATTCCGTCAACAAAGTTACCTAGGAACCATATACATGGAAAAAATGAATAGAAGAAAAAGACATAAGGAAAACGTAAGGCATATATTTGACAAGAAAGATGCTCTGATTCACCTTATGATAATAGATTGATTTGCTCCATCTGCAGAATTACAATAAATTATTAAAAGATAAAAGAAAACGAAAATAGATGAGATTACAATGTATTCGAGACAGTAATCAGTTGCAAGGTAAGAAAGGAAAGTAACAGAAGCAGGCAATTATATTGCTTCTCATTTGGCAGAAGATTAATGCTAACTAGACCGCCTTTCATGAGATAATAGAACGATCATTCACAAGACTTGATAGATAGAATGCATTGACTGCGTCGTGTAGCCGTTCACAGCAAGCATGTGCAAATACATATGGGGACAAAGTAGTCACAGACATTGTCCAACGGAGTAAAAGGAGAAGTCAAAGTTCTACTTTTTTCCAGGTCACTAATGTCTCCCTACATGAAAGTAATAGAAGGATTTTCACTCTACATCTCTGTTTCATTCCTTTCTTCCCCATCATTTCTGATGGAAGCCAATGCAGCATCAAAGAACTATATTATCCACCGAGAAATATTTTTTTACCTCTCATCATTGCATTATATGCAGAATCAGCTATTGCATAAACATGTGGCCTGTTATCCTTTTTCTCTCTGTAAGCTGCAGCAAGGTCACTTCCATAAAGAGGTACCTCTTTAAAGGGATTTATTGCAACCAAAACATTCCCAGCTTTCGTCTACAGAAGAAGGCACGAGAAAATAATTACAGGTAACAGAAAAGAACAAGAGCATAACCACTTAATAGCACTGCTTACATAAACCATGTCACGAGAGTATCTGCATTTTACAGTACGAAGAACAGAAGGTTCATTTAGGTAACTGAGCTTTATTAGATCATCAACGTCATCAAGGATGTCTGGATTAACTGGTAAGAGATTCTTCGTGGATGCTCTCAAAACCTGAAAAACAGAGATGGTATAAGTGCTAAAGAAACTAGCATGGATGTGCATTACTACGAAAAAACAAATATCAGACATTACAATAAATCTCACATTGCCATTGGAGAGCAAAACAACAGTGTCCTCCCCTTTAATTGAATGAATATTGCCCAGTTCCCAGTCAGTATTTGGAAGCCGACACCAGACTCGGAGTTTCTGATAGAAGAAGAAACCAAAAAAGGATAGAGCAATAACTCAAAGAAAATAAAGGCAAAATGTGGCACCTAAAGGGGTAGGTTAAAGAATGTCGAAAATTTGATGGAAGGTCCATTCAAACTAAAGTAAATATTGACGCTCAAGCAACAAATAGAAACACTCCATTTTGAAATAAATAATAGATGATATCAACTAATATATAAATCTGTGTGCGACCTAAAGCGACCATCTTTTCGCTAGATCTATTACCTTGCTTATCATTGTTAATATTCAGAAATATTAGAAGAATATCTGTCTTTTAACTGAGATCACAGGGTTTTGGTTTATATAATACAGACATAATAGTGCATAACAGTTTCACAACATGTTTTCCAGACCAAATAAAGGAACACAAAAACTGCCATTCGCCTCTCTTTATACTGTGTGCATTGAAGTAAGTGATGCTAAAAGATATTATACCCTTGTGAAAGGGGAATCTTATGTGTCACCATAAAAAACGCCACACAAAAATATCAGTATCAGCTGATACCTCAACTGTGAAGACCAACCTGATTGAAAACCATTGAACAATACAACCCCCCCCCCCCCCCCCCCCCCCACCCCCCCAACCCCCAAAAAAAGAAGGGAAAAAGAAGAAGAAATACTCATAGGAAGGGTCCGTAATATATACCCAAACTGCTATGCTGCTATTACAAACTTGGTCAGAATCCAACCATCATCATAAAAATGTTTCACACAAATAGAACATTATATTGCCTTTATTGCTTCTGTTAGGGAATCCAAGAACGAAGTAACACCCTAGAAAACCACATATGCCATAGATGGTTAGGGAATCCAAATTTTCGCTAAAAAAGCCGATCTAACAATCGAGGGAACATCTATAATAGTTAAAATCCTCGAACCATCTAAGCTGGTATTACCTAGACCTGTCAATGGATAGTCGAAAATTCGAATCCGATCCGATTCCGTATCCGAACTTTCAGATATTTTTCGAAATTTCGGATATCGGATTCGGATATCCGAATATTTTTCGGATATTAACCATTTTCGGATACGAATTCGGATATTAAGGTATTCGAATCCGTTAATATCCGATCCGACTTTAAATTGCAAATTTCGGATATCGAATTCGGATATCGGATTCGGATATCCGAAATTTTATATATATTATAGTATAATGTATATGTAATATATATTAATTAATAGAGAATATTAAAGTATTTTATTCTCAACTGACTTTTACATAAATTAATTATAATATAATTTATATATAATAGTAATATATATTAATTACAATTTTCAACAGAAGAAGAAAGGACTCAAATATGTAGAGAAATTGAATTTGGTTTTTGGATAATAACTAAATTTTTAATATTTCGGATTTCGGATATTCGGATAATAACTAAGTTTTTAATATTTCGGATTTCGGATATTCGAATACTAGCATTCGAATTTTTTTAGCTAATCGGATCGGATATTATCCGATATCCGTTAAACTAAACGGATACAAATTCGGAGTGTCAAAAGAGATATCCGTTCGGATATCGGATCGGATTCGGATATTACAAAAAAAATTCGGATACGGATATTGTCCTGTCCGTACCGATAAGCATCCGTTGACAGCCCTAGTATTACCAAGATCTCTGATTTTACCTTCCTTACATGAGATATACTCATTTAGAACATTTAGCTACTTTATGAACTTCACTTCAATTATGTGAGAGAGAGAGAGCAAGAAACTGCTAAGCATTTTTTTCATCATTGTGATTTTATTTCAAGAAATCTTCAATTACTTTTTAATGCCTATAATATTTTGTTTAAGCCAAAATCTGTTGAGAAGTGGTGGACGGCTTGGAGAGAAACAAATGTTAAATGACATATGAGTTGTGGTTGGGATCTGGTAACAACAGCTTTGATGTCGGTGGTTTGGAAAGAGAGGAACAAAATAATTTTCTAATAAAAGTACTTTGAACTCCTTGCTTTTTAATATAGTAACTAATTTATGGACAGGTTCTATTCAAGTTAATAAGAAAACAATGAACTGAAGAAGATGCTTCCAGCTTTGCAGATTCGTAATGGGCCATCACGGAGCAAAAGGGTAGTGTTGGAGAGTGGCTCATGGATACTTCAAGTTCTGGAATTTTTTTTTTTTCAGTTATATCATGGTTTAGTTTGAAAGCTTGAAGTGCTTTGAATAGTTAAGAGATGGTAGCTAGTTATGAAAGTAGTAATAAATGACGTGGATTATACTTTTATGGACTTGATCTTCAGTTTCATTTTGTAACTTGTTATGAGTTTGGGATCAGTTATTCCATCAGTTTGTTTGGAGTTTCAAGTTTTTTAATAACATCTTGGTTGAGTAGTTGGTTTCGACTCAGTACTTACCCAAGTTTCTCGTAAAAAAAAAAAAAAAAAAAAAAAAAAACCCTTCTCAATAGGTAGTTAGTATCCAGTATTATGTAAATAAAGTGATAAATATTAAATGGGACACCGGTCACTGAAAAAGCCTAGGACCCATCATTCTCTTCCAGAGAGCAAGTTAAAAATTGGAGATTGGCAGAAAGGAGGCTCCGATATTCCTTGGTGTTCAGAAACGTTTCCCAGACAGGCATGCAGTTCAAAGTGTTATGCATGCTTTGGCACAGCGATGAACGTGCCAAAGGCCAAACAAATCACGCGCTGTGCAGCCTGCAATAATACCAATATAAAAGAGCCCTGTACTTCATTTCTACAATTGCTATCACAGAGTAATCACATATCCCTAATTCTTTATAAATGGCAACGGAAAATCGTATATGGATAATAATGAATTCACCAATTAATAGAACAGATTTTACCAATGTAAAAGGGAGTCGTAATCATTACGCTATCGCTAATGTTGCACCGTGACTATATGGAGTCTCGGTTTCTATGAGAGCATCCACAGTGGGAGATTTCAAGTGCTAAATTTTGACTTTAACCAATTTTTTTAGCACTTAAAAGGCTGCAGTGGGCACTTGTCCATACTTGAAAAATACTAGAAAGCTACGAGATACTCCAGATTTGGAGCGTGCGGCGTGCTCTAGCTCCTCTATATTAATTCATGGGCCCACCAAAATTGACCTTTCTTACCGAACAGGGAAGGGAAATAAAAGAGGGGAAAGGGGGAGGGGAAAAAAAGAGGTTAATTTGGAGTGTACCGTTGTGTCAATATCAAGGAGGGACTCCAAAAGTAGTAATTTACACAATTTCTAATAACTTGGAGTATGTGTTTTGAGTGTCTCCACTGTGGATGCTCTGACTCAAACCCACATTCTTTGTGATACAAGCACGGAGCCTCACTGTCGGCCTGTTTGGTTCCTTGCAACTGCAAGGAACTGAGCATTTGTAGGGAAAGTGGGTTAAGTTCGGCTGTTTGGTTCATTTGAAAGTGAAGTGATTTTTTTGGTGATGTGACCACATCACAGTTCCTGTCCCCTCCCATTCCCTCTAACTTTTATTCACTTTCACCACACCATTTTTTTGGTGAAAGTGGTGGAAAGTGAAGGAAAAGTGTGGAAAGAGAAAAGTGGTTTTCGTTTAATATATCTCCAACCAACATCCACTTTCAACAACCATCCAAACAACGGAACTCTTTTTTTTCCACTTTCAACAACCATCCAAACAATGAAACTCCTTATTCCTCCACTTTCATATTTTTCAACCATCAACCAAACATCTTTTGGAAACTCAAAATTTATGCGTACGCATCGCGTGCGCAAGTTTCGTTTTTCCACTTTCGCACTTTCATACACTTTCGTGCAACCAAACAGGCCCCAAGCTAACTAAGTCTAATATATAGTTTGAAACTCTTAACAGCCCAAAGCAACCTTAAACTCAGATGTTCGTATATAGCATTCATAACAAGCAATCATATCACTCCAAAGTGAGAGACACTGATACCTTCTTCTTCGGTGCGGAACCACCGGCAGCGGCTCCACCCCACCGGAACTTCTCATCCAAAGGCTCGTCTTTGTATTTCTCCAACTTCGGCATCTTGACGTACGGAGAGTCTTCCGGCTGCGGCATCCTCGCTATCCTCTTGTTCCCGAAGAACCTGCTCGTGAACACGACCTCCTCGTCTCCGTCAACAGCCCTCCCCTCCCCCTCCTTCGCCCCGACTTTGAAATCCACCGGCAGCGACCTCCTCTGAGACGGAAGCCGGCCCCTCGACGTCGGCCGGGGCGGCAGCGCCGGCGGCTCGTCCTTCGGCCTCTCGTCCCTCCGCCGGAGCGAGTCGAGCATCTCCTCGAGCGAGCTCCGGACCGCCGACGCGGGCGTCATCGTCGCCAAAGATCACAACTTTCCGGTGCCGAAGAGCCCGATTCTCGACTTTCCGATGCCGAGAGCCAAATTCTCCGTTAAAGATCGCAACTTTCACGAATTCACTATTGGGGAAGATAAGGGGAGGTTTCGGTTGGGAGGGAAACCTAACCCTAATTGGGAATGGCGGTTGTGTCAGTTGCGCTTGTTGGTAAAGGAACGGAATGTTTGGTGGGAAGGGACCAAATGGCAAATTTTGGAGAAAACGGACAATGGAGAGTGGTAAAATGCATGATGTCAAGATAAAGTTTGCTCCTTTTTTTTGGTGGAAAACAAAACAGAGAAGAGACTTCATGGGGGGAAGAGTAAAGGCCACGATTACATTATTATTTTATATATATATATATATATATATATATATATATATATATATATATATATATATATATATATTCCACAATACATCCATCATTTTGTGATGTATCATTTTGGGATGTATTGATATATTCCAAATCTGAACCGAACATCCAACGGTTCAGATTAAATTCAGATCAAATAATACATGAGACATCATTTAATGCTGTTTTTAACTTTTGACCTCTTGTTAACTTGCTATAGCAGGTCATTCTTCAATACAATTTATTCAATGAACACTCTAAATTAACTCATATTTACTTTCTCTTTCGTCCATGTAATTTAATATTTTGTGCAACTACGTATATATAACAATAATTGTGTGTCGGCCGGAAAGGAAGGACACAGTGTGTCCAGGTCTGTAGGCGATGTAGACGACGACACCACCATTGTTGGCGATCTAGATGATGACACCGACGACGACATGGACGAATTTCCTGTAGCCAATGTGGATAATAGTAAGGAAATAATTCAGAGGAAGAAGAGGAGTAGGAAGCCGATAAAAGCTCGTTCTCTCAAATCTCTTCTTTGTGTAAATTAAATCAAAGGAGGACACAATCCTTAATTTTAGTTATTGCTTAGCAGAGTCTGCTTAGTTGTTGTAAAATTGTGATGTTGCTTCTGTAACATTTTTATCTTTAATCTCATGTTTTCTATGAATATGTGTTCTGTTTGATTTTGATTTAGTAATCTTTCCGTATTTTTTTTTGAAAAATTTTGAGTGGCACCCCACTTATATTACCCATATTTGTAGTGCACGCCACATTGTTCCACATATACATAAGTCATCCCACTTCTAACGAAAAACGTCAAGTAATAACGTTGTTGGCCTTTAAAACACTTGCCATGACCGTAATACCCCTCCCCCCTTTCCTTGCTGTTGAGTGGAAGAAAAATTCCCAATTTATTTTCAGAAACCCGAAAATGCCCTTCCTCCTTCTATTACGCACGAAAGGTCTCTTCTAATTCATCTCTAATTCCTCTTCTCCTCTTCTTCTCTAAAATTTCCCACGAAGCTCCATCTCGTCTCTAATTCGTCTTCTCCTCCAAGTTTCTCGCGAAAACATCAAGGTATTTCTGCAACTTTTCCCTTCCCCATCCATAAGTTATGTATTGATGATCAATTTGTGTCCGAATGAGTGTTTGATTTGATCACAATTTATTTTCTTCAGATTTTTTCGAAGCGAAAGGAGAAGGAGCTGCGATGGCTAGGCAAAATGGGTATTGATTTCAATTTTAGTGTTTAAATGCCGGGTTTAGGATTTTAAATTATCTTTACATATTGTATGTTCTGATTATTGCTGAATTTAGGGGTTTAGGGTTTGGATTTGTTCTGATTATTGCTGAATTTAGGGGTTTAGGGTTTAAATTATCTTTACGCATTTTCTTGCTTGAGTCTGCATTGTAGGGCTGTGATTGAGTCTACATGTTTGAATTTCCACGTTACTTCTACAGGAAATACATGGTTAGGTTCCATTGGAAGGATACTTCATTTTTGCACGAATTGGACCCCGACGTGATCTCCCTCCTGGATATTCCTTACGTAGTCCAGAGTAACTATGTGGAGGACAGATTTAGGTATTATTGGGTTGATCAGATGAAAGATGGTGAAACCATAGAGGTGTTATCTGATGCTGCATTGCTAGACATGTTCCATAACCAACTGCCTGACCAAGAAGGAGAGCTACACTTGTACTTGGAAAATATGGAGGTTTCTAGTGGACAAGACACCCCAATCAAGAGGAAGAATATAAAGGTAGTAGCACACAGAGCACGGCGAGGTCATGCAGCTTTAACTGATGAAAGTAGTTCAAAGGATAATGACAGTGGTTCACATGCTAGTGAGGATGCAGAACTTGGTTCACAGCCTAAGATCCAGGGTGAAGCACAAGCTGAAACACAGTTACATGGAGATGAACCAGTAGTTGAGAGTGATGATGAACCCTATGTACCAGAGGAAGAAGGCACAGAAAGTGGGGCTGGTGATGACTTTTGGGGGGAGTATGTTGTACATCCAGAGAATAATAATGAAGAGTGGGGGGAGGAAACAGAATTTCAGAGGGCATATGCTGAGAAAAAGAAGCTCCCTATTGATGCAATTGACCCTGTAGATGACTATCATAGCTCTGAGTCATCTGATTCTGAAGGGGCTGAAGAAGTTGGGCAGGAAAATGACCCTGTAGATGATCTGTACAGAGAGGGAGAGATGGCTGAGGAGCAGTACACAGCTCCATTGGTTAGTGGCCTAGTCCTATGGCAGCAATGGACTAATCCTGAGGAGTGCAGAAAATATTTAAGATCTTGTGCCATAAAGAACAGATATGAGATTACATTTGTGAAGAATGATCGTAGTAGAATCTGGGGTGTGTGTCAAGATGCCGCATCGGTGCATTATGATGAGTCGTTGACTCGAAGAGTTACGTTGACCCGATAAGGTATCGATA
Source organism: Iris pallida (assembly GCA_029216955.1). Classification (NCBI taxonomy): domain Eukaryota; kingdom Viridiplantae; phylum Streptophyta; class Magnoliopsida; order Asparagales; family Iridaceae; genus Iris; species Iris pallida. Next base: position 3,516,941 of record JANAVB010011394.1, read on the forward strand.
TGAATCGATACAAATGTTGCATTGGCCAAAGGTAAGCTTTGAGTCGGTTGGAATCTATGAATCGAATCGATGCAAATGATAAGTCCCGTCGAGCAAGTGCTGATTTTAGTCGATCTGGTGTGCAGGCTATGCTTTTATGCTGGACGATAAGAGGTCGGCATTTTGCCTTATGCAATGAAGTGTCCGCAAAATCAAATCGAGGCCTTACAACGGATTGTGGCATGGGCGCGATAGGCCAAATCAACCGAGTAGTTCAGAGGAATGGCTAAGTCCGGGAGTTAGCTATGCGATCGAGTTATGGAAGCGAGATGCTTCAATCGGCAAAACGGCAAGACGTATCGGCTTAAGGTGGGCGGGTTCTTGACTCTCTCTCCCTATCCCTTCACATCTAATAAAATATGTTATGGTATGCGTAATATGTTATCGAGTTAGCGAGCACGGCTCGACGAGTAAGTGCCTAAGTATGTGTCGAACACTAAGATAGAACATTGAACAATCGAACAATTGAAGCGACGTGCATCGAGTGCACGAGTCGCAGTAGGGCATTGATGGTAGAACATTGAAAGATGATAATGAGATATGCATCATGTGCACGGCTCCGAGAACATTGAACTCTAGGCGTAGAACATTGATTATGGTGCTGAGCGTGCCTTCGCGCACTTATGTATGAAATGACTAAGTAAATACGAAAGTAGGCTATGTGAATAACTTACGAGCGGTACGCGTGAATATGAGTACAAGATGACTAAGCCGTTGGGCGTCGTGCATCAATATGGATGTGTTGGGGCATAACGTCGACGGAGCTCCCCATGTGAATGGTAGATTATGTTTATGGCACGGAAAATCGTTTATGTACGAGACTATGTTTATGGAATACGAGATCGGTTGGTATGCTATGGATTGTATGATATAGAACGTATTGCATGGTCAATGGACTCGGATGGCCCGTGCACGGGTGCGGCTTCCCTCGAACGGTTACGCCGGGGCGCCGGGACCGTTCGGCCTAGGAGGGAATTATGTGTGGTATTTATGGTGCACAACATTCGGACGGATTGCGACCGTCCAGTGCTGTGATAAGCTATAATATCCATAAGTTTGGGATCCTTCGGATACTGGGCTAGCAACCCGTATCGAAGCGATTGTAGGCTTACACATAAGAGATGCCAAGTCCATTACGGTGCAAAACACCGTGACCTTCATATAGTTAGGGCCGGTGGGCTGAGATGAGAGCTGGGTGCAGGCACAGGGCCTGCTACCCATTATGCATATGTTTACGTTTATGAATTGGTCTAAGTTTATGGTTGGTTGCACGAATCGTATGATTGCTTATGTTAAGTTCTAACGAGTGCAGGCTAGGCGAAAAGGGACGGAGATGTGCACGCACACTATGTTTACGTTCATGTTATGGCTAACTGTATATGCTGCAGGAACACGGCGTTGGACACATCTATGAATATGTGCTATGTTTAAGTTTTGCCATGAAACCGATCCTAAGGCTAAATAGAAAGATCACCAAATTAAGATGCATGCTCACTAAATGATTAAGTGTTTGGTTTGGGTGCGAGCGGGTCTTGATCAGTGCGAAGCGAGGACGAAAACACTAAACCCCCACTAGTTTATGTGCAGGTCAGGTTATGATCGGCTCGGGGCGGAGCTTGGCTTGGACGTGCCGAGGTATGGAGTCCTTGGCATTCAAGAGGAGCTTTCGCATATGCGTTCGGACTTGTGACATGGAGATGTTCGGTCGAAGACTACTGGGTGGCTATACAGAGGCATAATGTATGGAACAATGTAATCCTTTGTGAGCTAGAGAGATTATGAGCTTTGTAGCCAATTGGCATGTATGTTGGGCTATTCAGAGCCTTTATAATCTTTAGTTCAAAATCACTATGTGAATCGTTATCTTGCCTTGCACAAGCGCAACTCCAGGCTCGTGCGGCATCACGTCCCAGCGAGGACGATGATTCGAGTAAAATCTAGCGATGACGAGCGATTTCCCGGATCGGGGCGTGACAAGTTGGTATCAGAGCGGTTCCATCCTTTGGACTGTGCATGAATCTCTTTGACCCTCAGTTGCTTCGTTATCAAAATTCAGTTGACTCTAAGTTGTTTTCGCAACCACATGGCTCATGGATCTGCTCGACGCTACATTGGATGTTCCATACAATAAGTCTATATTAAGTGCGTACGTCTGCCACAAGTATGTCATGACTATCACGTTATCTCCGGGTGCCGTCGAAGAGTGTTGGTTGCACGAAGTGCAACAAGTTATGGAATGTTGGTTGCGCAAAGTACAACGGGTTATGGAATGCTGGTCGTACGAAGTGCAACGAATATGTTGATGTTGGCTGCATGAAGTGCAGCGATATGTGTTGTTGGTCGCACGAAGTGCGAGGAAATATGTGTTGTTGGTTGTACGAAGTGCAACGGATCGATATGTGAGGCGATGCGTGTTATGTAGCTATGAGAATGGTTATGTGTCATTGGTTGCACGGAGTGCAGCAAGTCGTGGATCGTTCGTTGTATCGGTACAACGAGTCGATATGGTATGATGCGTATTGTATGGCTATGCGGATGGATAGCGATATGTTGTGCAAGACTGAGTAAAGATCGTAAGTATCGAGAATGAGTTGTTGTACGAGTTGCAACGAGCGAGATTGAAAGATCGTGGATGCGATAATAACGAGTCGAGATGGTCGCTAAGTCGAGTTGGAGTAGACGAACGTTATGTTGGCCGTATGTCGCGTTGAGCTTTGGATAAGCGAATGTTGTGGGTGTGATCGATATGATCGCCATGATACGGTTAGATCGAATGTATATCAAACTTGAGCTAACGTTAGAGCTGGGATCGGAAGGATCGCCATACGGGATAGTTGATTGAGGAATAGATGTTGGACCTATGCGGAGTGTGATGTCGAGTAATGACTCGATTTCGAGTGGTATATGCAATACCAATTATGAGATAAGTGTAGAAAAGTGTTGTATCGATAACGATAGGTTCGATCCTGAGTGGTATATGGAATACCACTTAGCGATGGTCATGTTAAGCCGGTTGGTGACTTGCGATAGGTTATGTCGAAACGATTATGTCGGTTACGATATGTTGTCCTCAATGGATGAAGTAGTACCGAGACTCGAACGAGAATGACTTGATAGAAGTCGATGCTAGTATGCTTCGATGAAATGAGTTGAACGATTATGTGCGAAGTCGTACTTATGGATGATACGTCGGACGAGAATTCGTTAAGTATAAGTCGAACAATAAGTTGAGCATATACGAATGAATGTTACGTTGAGGAAATGGTTGGGCCGATCAAAATTATATTGAGTTGATTCAGAGACTTCTTCGAAACGAATTGAGTAGGCACGAAGAAATTATGCGAACGGATTTGGGTTAATGCAATGAGTCGGTAGCACGATTTGGAAGTGCGAGTTAGGGATATAAGAATGGATGTGTGCAAGACTTGATTCATATTCGAGTTCGGATAATGGCAATGATTGTAACGAGTTTGAGCTTATGAGAAAGGAAGATGTTCAAGTTATGCATATCGACGATGGTATTGAGGCGTATCAAAGACGATATGCAATAACTCGGGGATACTCTGATCGAATGAACGAAAATTTATGTTGATCATTGTTGTTGGATGAATAAGATGCAAATTAAGATGATGGCAGTTTGGATGATAACGGTAGGAACGCTTCGGAGAATTTGAGAGTCGATGGATATTGCTTGGATGGAAATAAAAGTGTCTGGATTGCTTCGCGGATCACCACTATGTTGACATTCTTGTCTTGAGCGAGCGCAACACCAGCCTCGTACATGCGTCACGTCAAATTAGAACGATCATTCTGCGTGAGCGCTGGTATGATGATTCATCCAGCGGGGATGATCGAACTTGCGAGGCGTGGCAAATTTGATATGGACTTGTGGTTTGATGCGAAGGCGAAATTGAGGATTGTACGATATTGTCAACGGTAGTGCATAAGTGATTCGAGTAGTTATCCGCACATCAGTTGCGCGAGTGAGTAGATAAATTATGGATTGAAGGATTACGTCGAATTAGGTAAAGTACCATAGGAATTGTCGGGAATTGATTTGGCTCCGCGATAGGATATAGCATGGTTCGTTGTAACTGTCCCTCGTTGATGATCTTCAATTATCGAGCGTAGTTTCGGGACAGATGACCCTAGAAGACTTAACCGCCAAATCAAGTGAATGTTGAAGTCCCATAGGATGACCCTAAAGAAGTCGCGTAAAGAAGGATAAGGAATGAGGTAGTGCATGTTGAGGATAAGGAATGATCGAGTATATGTCGAGGAACGTGCTTAGCGTAGTGACGCGGTAAGGCGATTGCAAGAATTATGCAATGCGCGAGAGCGACGGATAGTAGAACGACCTAAGAGTGTGTCGTAGATCGGTTGAGTAACGGTTAGGCTATGTGTATTGAGCGCGCGATTTATGTTACGAAGCGAACTAGTCGGAATTGAATCGAAGATTGAGTAAAGGATTCGTACTCGGTCGAGAATCGGAGATAGGCGTATCGTAAGAGACCTTGGGTCAGAAAGATTGTTGCCTTTGAGCATCGTAGACTCAAGTCGACCTCTTGTGTCGGAAGAGATTAAGTATAATGTCTGGATAAGTTACCTAGCGGGGGTAGCCCCAGACGCAATGCGTAGGCAGTTCGAGAATGTGGGCCATGTATGGATAGTTGCGTGCGAGACTTAGTACGGATTGTAGGCAAAGAAAATGGAGACATGTGGACTTAGTCCATGTCGTTAAGGCTAAATGTTATGAATGATTGGATGAAAGACTTGAGTTATGCGAGAGATAGGAAACGGTTGGACGAATAGGCGTTGCGGGAGCTTGTTGCGATCGGATGCGCAATGACTTGTGCAATGCATGTGTTAGATGGCCGGCGAGAAACTTATGAGATCGAAGTTACGAGTTTGAATCAAGTTACGTACAGAAATGTTTGGAAGAGGATTACATGTTATGGGATATGCATACGAAGAGTATTTTGGGAATAGGCGCTAAGATATGACTAAGTCGAGTACGGACCGATGGATGCTTGAGGATTTAAGTTGAGCTTGTTAGTTTGTCCCGATATCCTACAACTGAGCTTGACTGAAATGCATATATTGGTGGGACGCCTAAAATATGTGTATGATCCAAACTAAGTTGTATGATTCAACGATAGTAGCACGAGATCGTGAAGTAATTTATGCAAGGCACTTGGATTAAGTATTGGTTTCGGTTCGAGGACGAACCTGATTTTGAGTGGTATATTATGTAATGCCCCGCTCCGCATCGGTACATTATGATGAGTCGTTGACTCGAAGAGTTACGTTGACCCGATAAGGTATGGATATGAATCAATGCAAGTGTTGCGTTGGCCAAAGGTAAGCTTTGAGTCGGTTGGAATCTATGAATCGAATCGATGCAAATGATAAGTCCCGTCGAGCAAGTGCTAATTTTAGTCGATCTGGTGTGCAGGCTATGCTTTTACGCTGGACGATAAGAGGTCGGCATTTTGCCTTATGCAATGAAGTATCCGCAAAACCAAATCGAGGCCTTACAACGGATTGTGGCATGGGCGCGATAGGCCAAATCAACCGAGTAGTTTAGAGGAATGGCTAAGTCCGAGAGTTAGCTATGCGATCGAGTTATGGAAGCGAGACGCTTCAATCGGTGAAACGGCAAGGCGTATCGGCTTAAGGTGGGCGGGTTCTTGACTCTCTCTCCCTATCCTTTCACGTCTAATAAAATATGTTATGGTATGCGTAATATGTTATCGAGTTAGCGAGCGCGGCTCGACGAGTAAGTGCCTAAGTATGTGTCGAACATTAAGATAGAACATTGAACAATCGAACAAATGAAGCGACGTGCATCGAGTGCACGAGTCGCAGTAGGACATTGATGGTAGAACATTGAAAGATGATAATGAGATGTGCATCATGTGCACGGCTCCGAGAACATTGAACTCTAGGCATAGAACATTGATTATGGTGCTGAGCGTGCCTTCGCGCACTTATGTATGAAATGACTAAGTAAATACGAAAGTAGGCTATGTGAATAACTTACGAGCGGTACGCGTGAATATGAGTACGAGATGACTAAGCCGTTGGGCGTCGTGCATCAATATGGATGTGTTGGGGCATAACGTCGACGGAGCTCCCCATGTGAATGGTGGATTATATTTATGGCACGAAAAACCGTTTATGTATGAGACTATGTTTATGGAATACGAGATCGGTTGGTATGCTATGGATTGTATGATATGGAACGTATTGCATGGTCAATGAACTCGGATGTCCCGTGCACGGGTGCGGCTTCCCTCGAACGGTTACGCCGGGGCGCCGGGACCGTTCGGCCTAGGAGGGAATTATGTGTGGTATTTATGGTGCACAACATTCGGACGGATTGCGACCGTCCAGTGCTGTGATAAGCTATGATATCCGTAAGTTTGGGATCCTTCGGATACTGGGCTAGCAACCCGTATCGAAGCGATTGTAGGCTTACACATAAGAGATGCCAAGTCCATTACGGTGCAAAATACCGTGACCTTCATATAGTTAGGGCCGGTGGGCTGAGATGAGAGCTGGGTGCAGGCGCAGGGCCTGCTACCCATTATGCATATGCTTACGTTTATGAATTGGTCTAAGTTTATGGTTGGTTGCACAAATCGTATGATTGCTTATGTTAAGTTCTAAAGAGTGCAGGCTAGGCGAAAAGGGACGGAGATGTGCACGCACACTATGTTTACGTTCATGTTATGGCTAACTGTATCTGCTGCAGGAACACGGCATGGGACACATCTATGAATATGTGCTATGTTTAAGTTTTGCCATAAAACCGATCCTAAGGCTAAATAGAAAGATCACCAAATTAAGATGCATGCTCACTAAATGATTAAGTGTTTGGTTTGGGTGCGAGCGGGTCTTGATCAGTGCGAAGCGAGGATGAAAGCACTAAACCCCCACTAGTTTATGTGCAGTTCAGGTTATGATCGGCTCGGGACGGAGCTTGGCTTGGACGTGCCGAGGTATGGAGTCCTTGGCATTCAAGAGGAGCTTCCGCATATGCGTTCGGACTTGCGACATGGAGATGTTCGGCCGAAGACTACTGGGTAGCTATACAGAGGCATAATATATGGAATAATGTAATCCTTTGTGAGCTAGAGAGATCATGAACGTTGTAGCCAATTGGCATGCATGTTGGACTATTCAAAGCCTTTGTAATCTTTAGTTCAAAATCAATAAAAGAGATTCTTATGTTATACTTTGTTTTCTTCCGCTGCTTATGTTACGAATTTGAGATAATCACTATGTGAATCGTTATCTTGCCTTGCACGAGCGCAACTCCAGGTTCGTGCGGCATCACGCCCCAGCGAGGACGATGATTCGGGTAAAATCTAGCGAGGACGAGCGATTTCCCGGATCGGGGCGTGACACTGTCTAAGTATTTGTTGTTGTGAAATGTAATGTTGCATATCCTGTAGGAAATCATGTAAACCTGAGATTACCTGACATAGTTGCATTGTTTCATTAATTGTTTCCTTTTTGATTTAGCCTATAGCTAAGCCTCATTGTCAACTAAGTATCACATGAGTTCAAACCTGAGATTGTATAAAACTGATTTGTATTGAGATGGAATTCTGAGTTTGATGATTGGGTGTTTCCATGTTGAATTGACTAATGAAAGTGGACTGTTTTGTTTAGATAAACCTGAGAACATGTTTTAGTAACATAGGTCTACATGTTAGCCTTGTTATTAATGATAATTGGATTATAAACTATTGTGATTGATTTGTGTTTTATTATGAACCATGGTTGATTTCCTTTCACAATTACATTCCTATTTCAGTCCATTGTAGTCACACATGTTCTGTGCTCTTCTCTTTACTGTTCACTGATTTTAAAATTCCTGCACATTGATTGAATGCTTGTACTGTTTCCAGTTTTGCCCCTAGTTATGTGCACATTGCTTCATGAATGCCACAATGTATACACACACACACACACTTTTCTCCCCTCTTCACTGTTGAAATTCCTGTCACAGCTGCAACTCTCAGTGCACACACACACACACACACACATGACACTATTTTGACACTGTTTACCACACTGTTTTGCACTCTCTCACTGCTCTCTCACACACACACATGTTCCCTCTATCTTCCTGTCACACACTTTTGTACACTCTCTTGTATTGCCCTATCACACACACACATTTATTCCTATCTTCCCTATATTCCTGCCTCATGCACAGTCTATATGTGACTATATATATGTAATGCAAATGTATTTATATATATGTAAGTTAAAATATGCATTGTGATATACATGTTCCTATATATATATGAGTGTGGTTTTATATATAGATATATAGAGTATGGGGGGATGCCATGATAGTATGCATATGGGGTTGTATGGGATATGCAAGTTCATGTATATGCCATATGTGTATAACTTGGGTATTTACTATAATAGGTAATGTGTACTTGTGTTGAGAATAGGCCTAGGTAGTTTGGTATAGCTTGGTGAGACTAGATAGGGCTTGTACAACATTATTAGACTTAGTATAGCCTATTTAGACTTGGTTGACCTAGTTTGACTTCTAGGGTTGACCAAAGTTGACCAAGAGTTGACTTTGGCCTAGATTGACCTAGAATCATGTAGAATGCATAGTAGGACTCAATTTTTACTATTTTGGATTTGTTGTGACTTGTGCTGTTCTGATTAGGAGCCAGACACCACTCCTCGGACGGTACTTTTCATATTGGACACTCAGATACAAGCGAGTACATTCTCTGATCATTTCATATCCTGCTTATAATTATTTCCTGCAGTAGATTACTTTACTTGTACTATCATGATGGTCATACGGATTGGTACTATATGGATCCTTTCTTGAGATATTATCCTTAGGGAGCATCGGGTACTTCATGTTCTGTGCGTTTCACTTACATGGCGTATCACTATGCTTCACTGGTTCTTTAATCACTTGCGACATATACTCTTATGATCGTAGAGTCTCCTAGAATCTCTTATCCCATTCACTGGGTATCCTAGAATCTCCTAGAATCACCCATTTATGGGCATCCATGTATCACCCTTCGGGGCCTTGCATGGAATCATAACATAACCTGGCTGGATCCTTGTGTATTGATTGGGGGTACGGGGGAGTAGAAATGGACATGTGAATAATATCCAAGTAGTGTAGTATCAGAATCTCTTCCATAGTGTAGCATCAGAATCTCCTATGCCATTTACATGTCTATATTGTACTCTGACTCACTAGTCACATGATAGTTCTCTATTTATAGTAGATATTTCTCTTATAGCTTTCTCTCTCTATTTACATACTGCACTTCTTTCAGTACTTGTATCTTACTTTACTGCATGATTATATCTTCTAACCTGCTATGAACTGTTGAGATGTACTGTACTTGCTCCTGTCCTGACTGGACCTGTTGAAAATATTACAGAGGACGATGAGGAGGCTTGTCTGGACACTTACTACGGGGCAGCCTTAGATGACACCTGCGAGCTGGACCCTCAGGAGGACCCAGCTCTAGCTGAGGAGATCACCCCGATTGCCTAGACTAGACTAGTTAGGCTTATCTTACTTCATACAGTCTTGAGACATGTTTTAGTTAGACTTTATTTGGAGTTCAGAGTTGTATATATTAATCTTTCATCTGAGACCATGTACTGTTGGATATTGCTGGGATTATCTTAGACTACTGCTATTTCATCTATTTATTCCCTTGAGTTCTATTTCATTTCGTGCTATCTCTTCCTTAGTTGTGATTGAGTTTTACTGTTATGTCATCCCCATTCGGGGAGTATAAACTGTTTAGATATATATTGTTAGATATATGTTGACCTAGGACAGCGCTCTACCGCCGATACTGCAGCGTAGGCTGGGCGTTGTTACGTTCTCGTACCCTCACAGTGGGTAGGAATCCTATGCGCCGATTTGTGCAGGAATCCCATGCATCGATTTGTGCAGGAATCTCATGCGCCGATTGCGCAGGAATCCCATGCGCCGATTGCGCAGGAATCCTATGCGCCGATTTGTGCAGGAATCCCATGTGCCGATTTGTGCAGGAATCCCATACACCGATTGTGCAGGAATCCCATATGCCGATTTGTGCAGGAATCCTATGCGCCGATTGTGCAGGAATTCCATGCGCCGGAATTGCTCTATTTCGCTGTTTTTGCCTGTTTAAGTTGTTTTATAGCTAGAATCTCGAAAAACTCAAAACATGAAAGTTGTAGATCTTTTTCTTGGCTTCAAGAATATGTCACTATTTGTTTTATGCAAGTTTCTCTTATTCATGATAAGGTAAGAATAGAATACGATAGTGGCCCGCCGTGGCGCACTCTTAACAAGTAAACTGACATGATGTATCTCGACAAGCTGTTACGACAGCTAGCCTGACATGACAAGTATGAAAGACCTGGACACCGTGGGCGATTGTGTTTGTACAAATAAACTGGTACTGTCTTGCATCATGTTTAGGATAGGGATCCCTGAGTACCACGGTCAGGGATACCTACTGTAATTGACTAAGGCTAATAAACTAGAGTAATTCAGTAGTCATGAAGAGATTTTCCAGCTACAGGCAATCCCGTTATCTGGGCGCACTAACGGACTTGTAGCCTACCGACGAGTAGGGCACATTTTCAGCACACAGTCAAGTGGTGTACCCTTCATAAACAGTCATTCGACCCGGATAACCTGGATGGTCTGCAGGGCTTGTGGCTGTTGGAATAATTTTGTTGCATCTTGTTAGTAACTAGGCCTGTGATAACCCTAGTTAGTTAAAGTATCAAGCCGTACTCCTTGCTTGGCCGTGATTGATTGAATGAAGTTTATTCCAGCTTAGTCTTATCCTGATCATGTGCAAGATTGTGACATGACATGATTACGGATGCTTGCCTTAACAATAAAGATCAGTGGTCCAGTTTTGTTCAGGCGAAGGGTTACAATCCCGGTCCTTGTTTGGTTTAAGGGTTGTAACCTGGCTCCCGGAGCAGTTCTGTGTCCTCTCTTCATTTATTGTCTTATTGCAACCCCTGTCATGCTCGTCATGTTTTACCTTACTTCAATACCATGATTATTTATACTGGCCTTAACAATAAATATCAGGGGTCCAGTTCTGTTCAGGCGAAGGGTTACAATCCCGGTCCTTGTTTGGTTTAAGGGTTGTAACCTGGCTCCCGGAGCAGTTCTGTGTCCTCTCTTTGTTTATTGTCTTGTTACGTTATCAATAGTAATTGAGGCAATTTTCTATTCAGGCGAAGGATTGCAACCCCGGTCCTTGTTTGGTTTAAGGGTTGCAGTCTGGCTACTTGAATGGTTTCTCCGTGTTCAATATATTATTGTTATCTCAGTTATTATCAGTATCTTTTAATTACCTTAACTATTTATTTGTGATATGCTGGTTTTAGTTTCTAAGTGAAGCCTCCTTTGTGGCACTTGCTCTTTCTGGGGTCTAATCCAGCTGGTTTTGTATGGCCAGATATTGGAGCAGCACCAGAGGATCTACCTACCTTCCAGTCAGATGGTGAACACCAGGCGTAACCCTGGCAATGAGTGGGTTTCTTTTTATTCTCTTACTTTATTGTAAAATTATTCTTTTGAGGCATTTAGCCGACGAGCACGTGTTAGCTCGTATTGTACCTTTATTTACTGTCTGCCTACGCGCTGTAACATGATTAACAGATCCTAGGGTTGATCATGTATGACTGAAACTCTTGCTAGTCCTGACATTTTGTACGACTAGCTTCATGATCATCCGAATATGTAATATAGACGCCTTGCTATTATATATTTGGTGCTCTGACATCTTGTATACTGTTACTACTTGCTTGAGATTGAGACAATAGGCTTGTTCATGACCATAGGCGACTGATGGATTATAGTTAAACCCTCATGTATCTAGACAGCCGTCACCGTATAGCGAGATAGATTCCATCTCTATATACGTTATGTCTGCCCCCGCTCTCCAGTATTCTGGTTCTGGGGCATGACAAAACTGGTGGGGATGAGGATGCTGAACAAGAGAGACCCCAACAACTTGGATGAACATCGTGATGGAGGGGTCGGTGCAGGAATTGGAGGAGTTGAGAAGACAACATTCTCAGGTTCTTGCTGAGAATGAAAAACTCAATGAAAAGCTTAGAGAGCTAGAGGCACAAGAAGCCCAACAACGTCCAGTCAATGTTGTGATAGAGGGCTCGGTGCATGAATTGGAGGAGTTACGAAGAGAAAAATTTGAGATTCTTACTGAGAATGAGAATCTTCATAAGAAGCTTAAAGAGCTAGTGGAATAAGGAGCCCAATAAATTCAAACGAACACCTCGATGGAGATGTTGGCGCAGGAATTGGACTCCTTGCGAAGAGAGAAATCTGAGATTCTTGCTGAGAACGAGAATCTCCAAAAGAAGCTTAAAGAGCTAGAGGAACAAGGAGCCCAACAAATTCAAAGGAACACCTCGATGGAGATATTGGCGCAGGAATTGGACTCCTTGCAAAGAGAGAAATCTGAGAGTTTTGCTGAGAATAGAAAGCTTAGCAAAAAGGTTAAAGAGCTACAGGAACAAGGTAAAATTTTCTCTTTTTCGAAGTTCTGATTTGTAATTCTCCGTGTTAAAGTAACACAAAATGTCCATTCTTCATTTTATTACCACGGAGAATGGACATTCTGTGTTAAATGGAAGGAGAATGGTAGTTCTCCGTGTTAATAAGACGAAGAACGAACATTTTTCGTTTTAGAATGCAGGAGAATGGCCATTCTCCATGTTTGGATGGAAGAAGAACAACCATCCTGTAGTGCCCTGACCCGCAAGATGCCTTATGATGGATGGTTGGTTCGATGAAGCCTTGTTGGACTTGGGAATATGTGAAGGATCGCTTGGAAGGCTATGCGATCATGGCGGGAATCGTTCTATGAATGTGAGTAGTGTTGAACCCTTCAAAGATCCTTTATCTTGACGCTTAAAATAAGGATAGTATGCTATGTTTCTTATTGAGTTTGTTCAATAACACCTTGCATGGAATTCGAAAAGATAATAAAAGATAAATAATCACCTGAACGTAAGCTGTATTGCTAGATGAATGGTATGCTTGTATATTGTGAATTGCATGACAGGTGAAGGCAAAGTCCCAAATACTTGGGCGGTGATCATATCGAGCTTTGGCTTGATGAATAGTTGGTAACACAGATATTAAGACCCAAGAACTGGGCAGTATGTATGCTTGAATTATGTTCGAATGAATGTATGCTAAACAGATGCTAAGTCCCAGGAACTGGGCGGTGAGTACATTGAGTTGGTTAGAAAGATGTATGGTATCAAAGATGTGACAAAGAGATTGGGTAACAACATTCTATTATCCTGTGCCGATGTAGAATGTTGATTTCACTAAGACCCTGGATGGACAAATGATAATGTGAGCATTGGCTCAAGGCAAGATGGCAAGATAGCAATATGAATGAGAATGGTGGCTGAATTACTTAGTTTTCCTTATCATGCATTATATGTTTTGTTCTTAGATAAGTTGCATATAGTTCCTTGGTCATGGACAACTTGTCGACAAGGTGTGGTTTCTCGAACGGTATTCCTGGGCCATAGAACCCGGTTCGTCCTAGGGGAACAAGGATGGTGTCGACGTAATGACATCGGGATTGCAGGACTTGTAGTGAGGGCTTGCTACTGTCCATTGAAAGGACACTGAAATCCCATGGTGCTGAAGTAGTAGCACGGTGTTTCGGAAACCTCTTATGGATTCGCACCCCATTTGGATTTAGCCGTTCACCAGTAAGATGATCCAAGATGGCGTGTCGCCAGTGACCTTCATATAGATAGGTCCAATGCTAATGATGTCTTATGCAGGTAGAGAAAGTTATTACTCAGATACAGGAAAGGATGTGTAACTCCCCTTCCTAATTTTTTTTTTAGAAAAAAATAAAAATAAAAATAAAAATAAATTATTATTTTATCGTATTTTATTTATTGCGCTTAAAGATAATTTTCGTCGAGATTTGTGAATGATTTTTAATTGATTCTCTTATCGAAAACTAATTCCAAATTAAATATTTTAAGAGTGCTAATTTGTGCTAATAAAAATATTTTATTAGATCATATTGTTGGAGTTGTAAAGGATGTACTACTTTAGATTTTATTAAAGATTAATTTGGATATTGATTTGAATTTTTTATAGAATTTTGGACGAATAAAAAACATGTTTTAAGAATATTCGAAGCCGCCGAATATTATTTATATAGCGAAAATCAATATTCAATTGATTTGAAGATATGCCATTTAAATATTATTAGGCTAACCGTTTAAATGATATGGATTTATTTTATAATTCAAATATGATTTGGATTGCTTAATATTAGCAAATATTATTTAAACTAATAATACTATCTATTAATATATTATTGTAGAGAAAGGATTCGCTTAAACCATTGGATTTGCTATCCAAATCTTTTCACAAATCAAATATGAATTTGAAACAGATTGATACCATCTCTTCCCATCCCATATGGTATTATATGTTGTAATCGTTCCCCATTGCTTCTTATAAAATAAAATCTCCACAAAGACTCTTTCTCTCTCGCCTACACAGAACCACCAAACCCTACGTCAACGCCAGCCATCCGCGATTCCCTGCCTCCCTCTCTGCCTCCCTCTCGACCACTACCAAAGGCATCACCACCATCATCGCCATCACCCTAACCACCGCCACAACATATCCCTCATCGCCTACACCATCATCATCGTCCGCCGCCCACCGGCGATAACGACCAACCCCCATCTCCTTCCATGTTCCAGTCCATCACAACCATTGCCGTGACTCCATTCAATACCGACACCCCGACCACCACTGCCTACAGCCCCACTTTGCCTGACCCAACTGAAACCACCATCGTCGCCACATACAGCAATGACCACCACCAAAGAAATCAGCGTGTCCGGACCCGTGCGTCCGTGTCCAATCCATCTTATTCCATAATATTACAAATACATGTTCAACTCCGTGTCCGACAACTCCGGACACCCTATCCCAGAATCCCCAACACCACCACCATAACGCAAGAAGGAAAGGGAAGGAGACCCTAACCTTTTCATCCGCGACACTGCCTTTGCTTTTCCATGCAACCGACGGACAGTCCGACGAGCCTTCTCGACGCACTAGCCGGTCTCGATCCTCTCTCCACCGCGGTGCCGGTGATCATCCGAGCCTGCGGCCGCCCTACCCCACGATCCCGAGTGCCACCCGCGGTGAGCACCGCCGGGACCCCACACCGGCAGCGCCGCGGAGAGCGCCACCCTCCAGAACTCCTCCGCCCTCCGTGCTCCGCGCGCGCTCGAGCCCCCACCTCCTGAAATACCGCCGCCGACGAGGCCACTCCACCGGAGACTTCGCCAGCCTCGAGCCTCGGAGAGGATCTCCTCGTGAGCGACTCCACCGTTCTCGTGCAGCCGCCGCGTTCGGCTGGGGCACAGCGCCTCGCGGTGAGTCGCATCTCCCAGGTTGCCGGAGACCTCGGCGAACCCCCGCGCCGCCAAGATCGACGCCGACCGCCGTGCCAGGGAGGCGCTCCGCCGTGAGGAACCGACCGCCGGGACTCCCGCTTCCCAGATCTGCCGACGCCACGTGGTCGCTCAGGCGCGCCACCGCCCGGCCTCGCAAAACCGCCCTTCTCCGAGCTCCGCCACTCCTTTCCCCTGTGCGTATTCCCCTTTCCCTCTTCTACTTCTTCAGCTCCTTATTCTTTTACATTGGTTAGGTTATTCTCTCTCTTCCAGAGAGGGTTAAGTTGATTTTTTCATCTTATTTTGTCTTATTTTTCAATGGGCTAAGGGCTTTGGGCTGGCTATTGGGCCCAATTCCATGGGCTGGGTTAGGCTAAGTATTTTGGGTTTTATTTATCAATAATTTTTCTAATTAACTAATAATGTTAGTTATCATTTGGAAATTAAAAATTGTTATTTCAAAAGTATATTGTAGCTAGAAAAATATATATTATATTTGGGTTTTAGCCTTTTTCCAAGATTTTCCAGTGATCATATAAGAATTACCTTAATTAATAGTTTTAAAATATCAAAGGTATTTTCTAAGTAAAGGCTTCTAAAAAAAAAGGGGTATATGGATATATTTAAATATATATATATATGGGTTAATGTTTGGTTATCCTTTCTCTAAAAACAACTCTATCTTAAACTAGAATGTTATGACCATGGCTAAACTAATTGTATCCTTATTTTCTTGCCAAAACGGACCACTGCATATTGATAGTGGCTAATTGGACTCAATGGAATTGTCGGTTTCACCAGCTAAGGACCTCAGGCAAGTGCACTTTCTGATTACTTTTCGATTCATAGTAGTTTTCTCATTTCATGTCTATACATATATCTTGCTGCTTGTTGACACGCTCGTCACACGGAGTAGTCGGGAGGGGAAATACTAAGTAAATACGTGAACAAACCCAATTGCATTACTGAACGATAGCTAAGTCATACACATGCACGTATGATTTAGCCGTACCATTACTGAACGATAGCCATCGTATGATGTACCGTATTAGCCCAGCCGTTCACGTATTAAAAGGTATTTCACACCACTTAGATAGATGTCTTTTATTAGCTTTTTCTTGTTTATTTCTCTATCGTGCTATGACATCACTTTATCTTACAGTTTTCATTCCTCATATGCTATTTTCATGTCTTGATAATTCTATTATGTTTTGCACTGCCGTCGGTTTGTGTACTTGTTCCAATCCTGACTGGATAACCAATATTTTTCAGGTTTAGCCGCGATCACTGTTGACATTGGGAAGACTTGGGTATGCTGAGGCCGACCTAGAAATAGAAAGCAATTGTATCATTTCATTAATTAGAAAACTTTGTATTTTCTTTAAATATAAATGTTGTAACTGTTATAATAAATTTAGAATTGTGAATGAGCAATATTGTTTATCTTTGAGCATTTGTTTCTTGCGGGCTTGACAGCGTTCTACCGCCGACTCTGCGGCATAGGCTGGCTTGGACACGTCTCGTATCCGAAAACCGGGTGCGGGTCGTGACAAGTTTTTGTGGTGGCCCATGCAGGTCAGTTTTCGCAAAAGATTGCGAACTTGTGATGGTACGATAATCGTACTATTGCAAGCCTGTGTCCAGGAAATGCTCATTCACAATTAGGATTAAAATGATGACTAGGACTAGGAGTCCCTTGTTTAAATTGACCGGTTGGGTAGCTAAGGTTGTTAAATAGGCCATACAATTTAGAATTATTAAACTTAGATTGCTTGCTAGAACCCTTAGGTACACTCTTACTTTGATATGACGATATGACCGCGTGTGGATATACAATTCGTTTGCTATGTTAGGCTTACTTAGAATTAAAGCTTTAACCTTGATGAACTGTTTAGATTTCTTTTGCTTTATTAGATATAAACCTCATTCCATTAGTTAGAATTGCATGTTTAAATTCTCTTTTGCCGTAAGGAGTTAGTTTATAATTTCTGATACTGTTATTGGTGTATAAATCTCGAGTTAGATTTTGATTCTCACAAAACTCGAACTACTTGTGCCTCCTTTTCCAAAATTTTTGCCTACTTATATTTGATTATTCTTAACCAACGCTGCTATTACAGCTTAGTTTTGCAAGCTTACTTTTTATCGAGCTTGATTCAAGACATATGCTTATTGGGGACGCCCGCTAACATATTGTCTAATCAGAATCATTGTATTATGGTCTGATCAACCATGATGCATTTGATTCGCTTTCATCTAATTACCCTACGCGGATTGAGATGTAGATGTCCCTAGGATCTCATCCGCGACTGCTTTGATAACTCCTCTTGGAATAATACCTTCGCCCTTGAATCACGTAATTGTACTCAGTGACCCCTTTCTTGAACTCCTTGTTGATTTTATATTTCATTGATTTAGAAATACAAAAGCTCGTAATTGATAGATAGATAGTATCCCCATGACTATGATAGTTATGTATGCAAGTATAGCTACCCTCGGCCAGCCCTGTGACAGGAACCTTGCCACATATCCTAGCTTCTAAGGTGGGTAGACGGTAAGCCTTCCAAATTTTGGGATATACGAGGATTATCGATTAATTAGAATAATTTTCAGGAGAATGATAGTTAGTGCCCCATGTTGACTATAATTTGCTCGTCCCAAACCATTTCGATTATTAATCGTTCCCAAAACATTTTGTCAACTAGACCATCTTGACCAAAGGTCGATCGTGCCAAATCACGTTCCTTACGTCTATTATTTTTATCTTATCCAAAATTAGCGTTCGATCATAAATCATTTCTTCTCTTGATTATACCATTTGCTGTACTTATTCGTATTAATTGAAATTTTATTTCTCGATTACCTTTCTTAGTCGTACCTCGTCCTATCCTTGAAATTCGAGGACGAATTTATTTCTAAGGTGGGTAGATTTGTAACTCCCCTTCCTAATTTTTTTTTAGAAAAAAATAAAAATAAAAATAAATTATTATTTTATCGTATTTTATTTATTGCGCTTAAAGATAATTTTCGTCGAGATTTGTGAATGATTTTTAATTGATTCTCTTATCGAAAACTAATTCCAAATTAAATATTTTAAGAGTGCTAATTTGTGCTAATAAAAATATTTTATTAGATCATATTGTTGGAGTTGTAAAGGATGTACTACTTTAGATTTTATTAAAGATTAATTTGGATATTGATTTGAATTTTTTATAGAATTTTGGACGAATAAAAAACATGTTTTAAGAATATTCGAAGCCGTCGAATATTATTTATATAGCGAAAATCAATATTCAATTGATTTGAAGATATGCCATTTAAATATTATTAGGCTAACCGTTTAAATGATATGGATTTATTTTATAATTCAAATATGATTTGGATTGCTTAATATTAGCAAATATTATTTAAACTAATAATACTATCTATTAATATATTATTGTAGAGAAAGGATTCGCTTAAACCATTGGATTTGCTATCCAAATCTTTTCACAAATCAAATATGAATTTGAAACAGATTGATACCATCTCTTCCCATCCCATATGGTATTATATGTTGTAATCGTTCCCCATTGCTTCTTATAAAATAAAATCTCCACAAAGACTCTTTCTCTCTCGCCTACACAGAACCACCAAACCCTACGTCAACGCCAGCCATCCGCGATTCCCTGTCTCCCTCTCTGCCTCCCTCTCGACCACTACCAAAGGCATCACCACCATCATCGCCATCACCCTAACCACCGCCACAACATATCCCTCATCGCCTACACCATCATCATCGTCCGCCGCCCACCGGCGATAACGACCAACCCCCATCTCCTCCCATGTTCCAGTCCATCACAACCATTGCCGTGACTCCATTCAATACCGACACCCCGACCACCACTGCCTACAGCCCCACTTTGCCTGACCCAACTGAAACCACCATCGTCGCCACATACAGCAATGACCACCACCAAAGAAATCAGCGTGTCCGGACCCGTGCGTCCGTGTCCAATCCATCTTATTCCATAATATTACAAATACATGTTCAACTCCGTATCCGACAACTCCGGACACCCTATCCCAGAATCCCCAACACCACCACCATAACGCAAGAAGGAAAGGGAAGGAGACCCTAACCTTTTCATCCGCGACACTGCCTTTGCTCTTCCATGCAACCGACGGACAGTCCGACGAGCCTTCTCGACGCACTAGCCGGTCTCGATCCTCTCCCCACCGCGGTGCCGGTGATCATCCGAGCCTGCGGCCGCCCTACCCCACGATCCCGAGTGCCACCCGCGGTGAGCACCGCCGGGACCCCACACCGGCAGCGCCGCGGAGAGCGCCACCCTCCAGAACTCCTCCGCCCTCCGTGCTCCGCGCGCGCTCGAGCCCCCACCTCCTGAAATACCGCCGCCGACGAGGCCACTCCACCGGAGACTTCGCCAGCCTCGAGCCTCGAAGAGGATCTCCTCGTGAGCGACTCCACCGTTCTCGTGCAGCCGCCGCGTTCGGCTGGGGCACCGCGCCTCGCGGTGAGTCGCATCTCCCAGGTTGCCGAAGACCTCGGCGAACCCCCGCGCCGCCAAGATCGACGCCGACCGCCGTGCCAGGGAGGCGCTCCGCCGTGAGGAACCGACCGCCGGGACTCCCGCTTCCCAGATCTGCCGACGCCACGTGGTCGCTCAGGCGCGCCACCGCCCGGCCTCGCAAAACCGCCCTTCTCCGAGCTCCGCCACTCCTTTCCCCTGTGCGTATTCCCCTTTCCCTCTTCTACTTCTTCAGCTCCTTATTCTTTTACATTGGTTAGGTTATTCTCTCTCTTCCAGAGAGGGTTAAGTTGATTTTTTCATCTTATTTTGTCTTATTTTTCAATGGGCTAAGGGCTTTGGGCTGGCTATTGGGCCCAATTCCATGGGCTGGGTTAGGCTAAGTATTTTGGGTTTTATTTATCAATAATTTTTCTAATTAACTAATAATGTTAGTTATCATTTGGAAATTAAAAATTGTTATTTCAAAAGTATATTGTAGCTAGAAAAATATATATTATATTTGGGTTTTAGCCTTTTTCCAAGATTTTCCAGTGATCATATAAGAATTACCTTAATTAATAGTTTTAAAATATCAAAGGTATTTTCTAAGTAAAGGCTTCTAAAAAAAAGGGGTATATGGATATATTTAAATATATATATATATGGGTTAATGTTTGGTTATCCTTTCTCTAAAAACAACTCTATCTTAAACTAGAATGTTATGACCATGGCTAAACTAATTGTATCCTTATTTTCTTGCCAAAACGGACCACTGCATATTGATAGTGGCTAATTGGACTCAATGGAATTGTCGGTTTCACCAGCTAAGGACCTCAGGCAAGTGCACTTTCTGATTGCTTTTCGATTCATAGTAGTTTTCTCATTTCATGTCTATACATATATCTTGCTGCTTGTTGACACGCTCGTCACACGGAGTAGTCGGGAGGGAAAATACTAAGTAAATACGTGAACAAACCCAATTGCATTACTGAACGATAGCTAAGTCATACACATGCACGTATGATTTAGCCGTACCATTACTGAACGATAGCCATCGTATGATGTGCCGTATTAGCCCAGCCGTTCACGTATTAAAAGGTATTTCACACCACTTAGATAGATGTCTTTTATTAGCTTTTTCTTGTTTATTTTTCTATCGTGCTATGACATCACTTTATCTTACAGTTTTCATTCCTCATATGCTATTTTCATGTCTTGATAATTCTATTATGTTTTGCACTGCCGTCGGTTTGTGTACTTGTTCCAATCCTGACTGGATAACCAACATTTTTCAGGTTTAGCCGCGATCACTGTTGACATTGGAAAGACTTGGGTATGCTGAGGCCGACCTAGAAATAGAAAGCAATTGTATCATTTCATTAATTAGAAAACTTTGTATTTTCTTTAAATATAAATGTTGTAACTGTTGTAATAAATTTAGAATTGTGAATGAGCAATATTATTTATCTTTGAGCATTTGTTTCTTGTGGGCTTGACAGCGTTCTACCGCCGACTCTGCGGCGTAGGCTGGCTTGGACACGTCTCGTATCCGAAAACCGGGTGCGGGTCGTGACAGGATGTCGGCTGTTGGTAAGAATCACCTGAACGGTGATATTTATATTGAATCATGATATTGTTCCTAACAATGTCTTGTGCAGACAGAGTAAGTATTATAAATGTACAGGGATGGCTATACGACCATGGATAAGAATCACCAAAGGGTGATAACTGCATGCTTTAAATTATGTTAGCTATGAGATTTGCATGCTTTACTTCTTGTCGGCTATAACATGAAATTAACCCTAAGGCAACGATAAAGACCACTGTTAATAATGTTCTGTAACATGTTTACTTAGTACTGTCTTATTAGGTGAGATGGGCCAGCATCGCTCGCCAGTACATTGATGATGTACTGACCCACGTTGTGGGCAATATTACAGGTGTTTTCTTGGGGGAAATCATGTGAATCAGTGCTTGGCATAGATGAATCGGATGGGTGCGCAGAAGCTCTTCTTTCAAGATGATGTCTTCTGCTATATAGGACATAATGTATGGAACAGTGGAACTCAATTGTACCAGTAAGATTGTAGCTATATTGGCAAGTTCATTGTAAAGAAGTCGGTATATTCATTTGTAGCCTAAAGGGCAAGTGTATACATTCAGTTGGCTATTCAAGAGTCTTGTAATCAATTTTAAACTCTGTATTCCGCTGCAAGTCTTGTAATCCATTATGATTATCAATAAAGAGATACATTCTTCTTATCTTGTGTGACTTCAATTTATCTGCCTGGTTTTGCTGTGTTAACGATGTTTTCTGAGAAATGCCAGAAACTGTAATAGTTTTGCCTTGTACAAGTGCAATCTAGACTTGTACGGCATCACGCCCAGTTGCTAGTTTTCGATCCTCCGGGATCGGGACGTGACATAATGGTATCAGAGCACGAATTTACGTCCTTGGATTCTTATTCGATTTGTTTCAAATCAATGTTGCTACTAAGATGATTCTAAGCTGCTTTCGCGATGATTCAAAGATTGCTTCCGTGATTATTCAAAAGTTGCTTCCGCGGTGAATCAAAGTTGCTTCCGCGAATACTAAAAGTTGCTTCCGCGATGAAATCAAAGTTGCCTCTATGATGACTCATAGTGCTTCTTCGATTACTCTGTGTTGCTTCCAAACTATTCTAAGTTGTTTCTTTGACTGAAAGTCCGTTGATCATTCTAACCTCTCACTGGGTGTTCCATACAATAAGTCTAAATATGTGGGCTGTGATATGTGTGCTTTGTTGAAATTCTAAAAAAAAGATACCACAAAAAATAACAAGGATGCGATGTGAGAATAAGTTTGTGAGGTATGCTTGTCACGACCCGCACCCTAGCTTTAGGGCACGAGACGTGGGTACGTCCAGCCTACGCCGCAGTGTCGACGGTAGAACGCTGTTCTAGGTCATGATCACATTAAAACAATGTGCTATACTCTCCATACGGAGGACAAACACATAAGGATACTATCTCAATCACAACTCTAAAGATAGATAATAGCACGATGAAATAGAAAGATAATCCACAAGAGAGAAGATCAGGAGTGATAGTAAAACTATTCTATTAAATAAATACAAGATTTTCCAATACAACTCTAAGACAAACAATACAAAAAATGAACAACCTCTAGGTAAATACTCCAAGCTCTACCAGTGTCCTCTAGGCTAACTGTGAACTCCAAGTACCTGTAAAATTTTATCAACAGGTCCAATCAGGACAGGAACGAGCACATATCTCTCACACAAGTCATAACATGAAGGAAATATGAAACAAGCTATAGAATAATATATATGAACTGCTGTAAAGAAATGTACATGAAGAAAGAGAGAACTGTAATGAAATATCTACTATAAATAGAGAACTATCAGTGACTAGTGATTTAGAGCACAAGATGGTTATGTAAATAGCTTGGGTTGCACATGAATAAACTATGGGGTTGCACATGAATACTTTTTGGTGATTGATCACATAACCACTTCTACTCTCCCGTACCCCAATCAATACACAAGGATCTGGACAGTTATGTTATTGTACATGATTCCACATAAAGCTCACTATGTGAGTGCACATGGATAATAAACATGAGGGGCTCAGTGAACACGAGAGTACATGATCACATGAGTGCACATGATAAATGAAAGCATGGAGTACATGATGTAAGTGAAATGCACATGACACAGGTACCCGATGCTCCCAAGGGGGATAACATCGCATGTAGAAATCCATATAGTATTAATCCGTGATAACATCGTGTCAGCAACAAGTAAACTAGTCTATAACAAGTAAATACGTCCAAACAAGTATGAAATGATCAGAGAATGTACTCGCCTGGTAATCCAAGCCGCTAATAAATATAGATGTCCAACTGGAGTCACAGTGTCCTATTTAGAGCAATCACAAGTCACAAAAGAGTCTAACATGAAATAAAAGTAATCTACAATGCATTCTAGGTAGTTCTAGGTCCTTCTAGGTCCAAGTCTAAACAACCAGTCCACTAGGTCAACTAAAGTCAATTAGAGTCAAACTAAGTCAACTAGTCAAGTTCTAGTTCAATCCGGGTCAAACTAAGTCAATGGTTGACCTATAGTTAATTTTTGGTTAATATAGTCAACCTGGTCAAAGGGGGATCAATTCTAGTCTCTAAGTATTAAACTATGAGGTCGTACTAATTCCGAATTACAAAAAAATAGGAATTGATTAACTAATGGTGACACTTAGAGAAAATATCTACAAACATTGTCGGATGATAAAACAAATATCACCAACATGTCCAGAAGGGTCAAATCAGCTAGGATTGCCTATCCTTAAGTCCAATTCTGGACACAGGGGCAAAACGGTAATTTCGGAGAAAAACGATGTCCGCCGTTGGACCCGCTTTGCACCGAAAAGCGTGCCAGAGTCAATGGTCTCTAAAGTCTTCAAACTACATGTCTACGGATCCAGTTTTTCGATACGAACCCAACCGTATGTCCAAAGTTGGATTCCGGCGGGCCGTGCACAAAATCGTCCGTCAAGTGGGACCCGGGGCCCGCAAAACGACGTACGATTCGATTGTCTCAGATTTGGACCAAACTTGGCATGCCGGACCAGAAAAATGATACGGTTCTGTTGGCACAAGTTTTGTCTCGATCTGACCAACGTGCACAAAGTAATTAGAGAATTTGCAAAGTGCACGATACGGAGAATTTCGACGGATACGCATCAAATTCGTCGTGCACACGCGACCAATTTGAATTCCGTCAAAGCCCACACGACCACGAAGCTGTTACGTAGCTTTCGATGCTTTCGGTTCGCGACCACGTCGTCCCGATTGGCGTAACACACGTCGTGTGGAACAATTTCAATGTTTTGAAAACAGATTTTTGGAAAACTT
Organism: Iris pallida; assembly: GCA_029216955.1. Lineage (NCBI taxonomy): Eukaryota > Viridiplantae > Streptophyta > Magnoliopsida > Asparagales > Iridaceae > Iris > Iris pallida. Next base: position 3,541,922 of record JANAVB010011394.1, read on the forward strand.
TGGAATTCGATTTCTCGACGTCCAGTCGATGATTTTGAATTCCGTAAGAAGGGATTCGAAGCCCTACATGTTGTCTAAAAGTCTCTTCAAAATGTTTTTCGAATATGGGACTGGATCGATCAGAATCGATCGTCGAACAGGGGTTCTTGGACTGCTTTCGGTCCTGTTTCGGGACAGATTTTTCTCCGACTTTGCGTCGGTTTCTCGACCAATCTAGGGCTCTACAATTAATTCTAATTAAAGGGATTTAGAGTCGGTCATGTTGGCTTCGTACCTGAGAAGACGGAACGTGAAATGGACGATCGGGTAGACGGAAAACATCGCGCGAAGTTGAGCCTCCTGAACGCGCCTACTGCTGCTGTTGCCTGTGGTCACTCACGCGCGCGTGCGCGCTCGGCCGACCGCCGGCCGACGGCCGCCTGGCCGCGTCGGGGCGGCGTGCGCCGTCATGGGGGAGGTCGCCAGGGGGTCTGACGCGGCTCTGGGTTAGGGTTTGCGTTGAAATTTCGAGTAAGAAGCTCTCGTTTATATATAATCGGGGGGGGGGGGGGAGGGGCGCTCGGTTTCTACAGAGCTCGACTGAGAGTTCTGAAGGAAAACAGTAGGTCGGGCTGGGCTTTGGCTCGGGCCTGGGGAGTTAGGGGCTGGGCCGGGCTGGTTAGCTCAGGCCTGTTGCTCCTTATTCTATTTCTTATTCCCTATCTCTTATTCCCTATATATATATATATATATATATATATATATATATATATATATATATATATATATATATATATATATATATATATATATATATGTATATACACACACACACATACATAAATATATATAATATATATTTATATATATGTATATACATATATATATATATATATATATATATATATATATATATATATATATATATATATATATATATATATATATATATATATATATATATATATATATATGTATATATGTATATACACACACACACACATACATAAATATATATAATATATTTATATATAAATACATGAATATATAATATATATTTATATATATAAATACATGAATATATAATATATATTTATATATATAAATACATGAATACACATAAATACTCATATATATAAATGCCTATTTACATAAATACATATATATATATATATATATATACACGTATACACACACCTTCACGTATACACCCATATATTATACAAAATAATATATACACATATCACGTATAATATATATATATATATATATATATATATATATATATATATATATATATATATATATATATATATATATATATATATATATATATATATATATATATATATATATATATTTTCTCTCTATATATTCTCTCTCTCTATATATATATATATATATATATATATATATATATATTCTCTCTCTCTATATATATATATATACTCTATATATATATTCTCTCTCTCTATATATATATATTCATCTATATATATTCTATATATATATATATATATATATATATATATATATATATATATATATATATATATATATATATATATATATATATTCTCTTTCTATATATATATATATATATTCTCTCTCTCTATATATATACACACACATACACTAATATATATTTATATATACATACCAATAAATATAATATATTTATGTATATATACAAAGATGCATGTACATCATATATATTCGTATACACATATACATTATTTTTATTAGACAATAAAATAGTATAACCAATAAAATATTAATATTAAATAACAATCACGATAAATATTAATAATAATAATAATAATAATAATAATAATAATAATAATAATAATAATAATAATAATAATAATAATAATAATAATAATAATAATAATAATAATAATAATAATACCCATTGTATAAATAACCAAATATCCTCAAGTCTACCCAAAAAGCTAGAAAATATTTGTACATACCTAAAAGTAGGTCTACATAGGCTTGAGCTTGGTTTGGTCTAACTTGCACTAGTTTGGTACAACCGGGTATCCTAAAACTAAATATTATAATTAATAAATAAAATAATCTACGATAAAGGTTACGTCGCAACTTGGCCTGGTTTTTCTAGCTAGGACATCACTATGGCTCGACCTTCTCTACTAGGGCTAATACACTAGTCAAAGCATACCACTGCACTACCCGTGCCATAATTCCTAGTCACCTTGTACTCCAAATCTCAAGCATGGCTAAAATCATCTACCGTAATAATTAATTAAAATAATTATTCATAAAAACTAAAAATCACTATTTTAATTAAAATAAATAAAAATTTTCAAAATTCCGGGAAGGGAAGCTACAAATCTACCCACCTTAAAATAATTTCGTCCTCGAAATTTAGGTCGGTCGTACTCCTTCTAGGTCAACACCCAACAATCAAAGTCTCTAAGAAAAGAAAAAAAATACAATCATACAATTAGGTAGAACAACATATGCAGGATCATGGTCAAATCATAGGAGTTGAATGTCTCACCTAGGTGTATAAGTCATACTAGATCAAGCCAGTCATTGGGTATAAAACATACGAACAGTCTAGGGAGTCCAGTTGGAAAGATAAGGGAACGCCAATCATCAAGGTCGTAGGGCAGTCTACCAACCTTTATGAAATTGGTAACTATCAAAGGACATAACTAGTAATTAACTCTGAAGGGTTTCAATTTCCAAATATAATCAAGAAAATCAAAGTCTAAATCACGACTTATCAATAGCACAAAATCCAAGCACACTATATATATATATATATATATATATATATATAAAATTGTCCCAATATGATCTAAGTTGATCAATCAGGATGAATCGATGTTTGGGCAAGATAGAGAACGAGGTCATTGAAGTCTGAGCACGAGTATCCAAGATTTGAAATCCATGTCACAATTGGTTTAATTTAATTGACTAAGATCCCAATATATTGGATGACAAGAAGGATGACCAAGTCAACTGGTCGGTCAAAGGAATTAAAATTTAAAGGATGATGTAAGGATATAGAATTGAATCAATTTCTTCCTTTGGATAGGGAAACTATATGTGATACCTCGGGTCTGTCTAATAAGTATAGTGTCTTGTCTTTCTGAAACATGTGAAAGGCAGACAATAAAGAGTTCAAAGGCGATGTTATTGAGTACAATACGTGGCTCATAGACGACAAAATAGTTCAAAGGGGAATTGTCAAGGCTGTCGCAGATGAGATATATGCCCTAGAGTCTCATCCACGTAGAGTAATATATGAAAAGCGAACCAAAATGCAATAGGTTGATCAGACCATCTTGCACCAGTTCTGATTAGACAATATGTTAGTGGGTGCCGGCCCCCAATAATATATATCATGATCAAGCTCGAAAAGAAGATAAGCTTGCAAAACTGGTTTTAAATTAGCAACATAAGGTAGTCAAAAATATAAGTAAGGATAATGATGAAAGAATTTAAATAGTCTAAGTGAACTTATCAATGTGGTTCACAATGACTAGGATTTGCTGGGTAGTGAGACATTCTACCCACCTTAAAAGAGTTAAACTAATAGGGTGATGGAACAACGGGTCAAGCCATCAAGATAAAGTACAAAGTTATCATTTAAAGGATCAAGCAGAACACTAACACATATCGGGTCAAAGAAATGAGTCAAGTTGGATTTCTAATTGAAATCGAAATTAGTCGGTATTATGGTATAGATCATAGTTAGTCATTTCGACTTGAAAGTTATATCAATAGGATAGTGTACAAGGAGATGAGTTTAATGGGACACGATATGCCCACATGAAGATGGACTCGTCTGGGCCTTGTACACAATTTGTTGGAGGGTAACAGCTAGTATTACACTCCGAATATCAAAGTCATGGTAAGAAATGTTAAGGGTTTAAGATAGAAAATGGAAGTTTAAGAGGTGACAATCAATGCACAAGTAAAGAAGATCAAGTTGAAGCACGAAATAAAATCAGTTACAGAATAAAATAATTTAGGGATACAGTTATAGAGAGAGAATACTGTTAAGGAACGATCAAATCATTATTCAAATATTACGAACGGTTAGAGAGTCACAATAAAAGATCTAGATTTGAGAAAAGTCAAGTATCATCTGCCTCTGAAACCCTGAAGTTCACCTGATCATAATTGCCAATCATATCTTTACCTTACTAGTCTCCCTAGGATAATTCAATCCTTATATGTTTACCATCCAGATTTTACAACCTTCCGTTATCTAAATCCTTACCATGATCATCATAGGCAAGACTCTAAATTTTCAAAACATTTCTCATGAAGCATGCCCCTTCTTATTAAGAATCAATACTATTCATTTTAAATCAATTTTCATATTTCTTTACATTGTCCCAATTTAGATCCGAAACCTCTAATTCAAGTTTATGAGATCTTTAAATTGTTTAAATTGTTTTCTCGTATCATTCAATTCACAAAACCTCTAGGCCTTACAAATTTATTTTTCATCATAAAATCAACCTTCATTTTTTCTTCGACATATACCCATGAATATTATTCTCCGATTTTTTTTTACAATAATGTCCAAATTTCCATAGCTTTGTGTCATCTCTATCCCTAGTCATTTCCTTGCAATATCTTGTTCAATTTCATATCTTCCTCGAATACCATTTAATTCTCTTTTCCATTACTAACCTTCTTTAAAGCCTTAGGGTAAGACTGTCCGAGAATCAATAACCAAAATTTTGAAGTTCTCAAACTAAGTTGACCTTGAATATCTTCATCAATTTTGAAATATACTTACGAATTATTCATACCAAGTTTTCTCAAGTGTGGTTTGTTTCCAGACTGGTAGTATATATCTCTTTGATTCCATCCTAGACCTTTACCACATATCATTCTCAAGTTTCCATGTTAACATCCACCCTTTTGGATTCCTACAAAATCATCATACGATAACCAGTTCAATCATTTTCGAGCTACATGATTTACGACACTTCCTTAACCTTTTTCATGAAAAATACGAAGTCTCAAGGGTTACAAGGTATGCAGGTATGACAGAGTTTAAGAAAATAAGAATACAAGAAATAATGGTAAGGAAGGAATAATGAAGATCCACTCAAAAGAGATGAACCAATCAAGATCAAATTCAAGAGAAAAAGGAATTCAAATCGAAATTCATAATGAGATTCTCAAGGGTCGTCCCTGGAATCTCTCAAAGGATCCAAAGTGTGATTGAGTATCTCTAATTCTAACACCTTATTTCTTATACTCTATAGCAGGCTCGTAGCAGTACAACTAAGTCGTCGTGCTACTACGAAATCGCACAATTGCGAATCTCGACCTGCATGGGCCACCACTAAAAATGTGTCACGACCCGCACCCTAGCTTTAGGGCACGAGACGTGGGTACGTCCAGCCTACGCCACAGTATCGGCGGTAGAACGCTGTTCTAGGTCATGATCACATTAAAACAAT